>NDGN011454746.1:0-10796 GCA_002564285.1 Tympanoctomys barrerae
CCAATTTGATTTGAAATTGTCTCATTGCTATTTGTTTCTCAATAAAATTATGGAAAAAAGAAACTGATTCAAAAGGAAAGAGTTATTGAGTTGAGAAGAATGGCAGGAGAGGGAGTGGGGGAAAGAAATTTATTTATGTATGTAAGCAGAATGGTTTGGACAACTGTACTGTGCATTTCTGTTGGTCTATGGAAAAAAGCAGGTAATGTTTTAATTTAGTTCATCTCCGTTTTGTAGTTGATTGTACTTTTTCTGTTCCTAATTTCTTATACATTTGTTTCAGAAGCAAGAGTCTCAAAGTACTGGCATTAAGGCTAGTGGGCTGCTTGAAACCTTGCTCTGCTTCCTTTATCCAGCATAGATCAAAGTTTTACTTTGAGACTCTTGCTTCTGAAAGCCACAAAAACTGGGCCTAGCTTCTCACCACAGAGGGTAGAGCCATATCCCTCCTAGGCTGAGTTTAAGCCTCCCAAGGGGTCTATGACGAGCTGCACCCTCTCTGAAGCTTTCTCCATGGCTGCCTCTCACCCATGACTGTAGCAGGGTTAAAGTGGGAACCCCAAAGTGAAGTTGCTTTCTAGCTGTTCTGGGTCTCAGTCTTTAAATAATCAACCCTTTTCCAAAATGGTGCCTGATTAAACACTTTGGTAATGTGATTCTTTGTCCAACTGTAGCCTTCAGGGTAGAAGTCCCCTTTGGTGTGAAACCCCTGCGTGTTTTTGCAGTTACAGTAACTGTGGGCTTATCTTGCAGGTAGCCCTGGCATGTCCAGTGTCTTTCCATTTAGCTCCAGAGCTTGGGGACTGCCTCACTTCTGTTGGGATATGTTGGCTTCCCAGGTGCAAGGTTGATATTCCAGACTGTTTTGTTTTCTCTGCATTGTGCTCTATCTTTGTAGTTTATAATTTTCCTATTAGATTTTTTTCTGAATTCCTGCAGACCTACTTCTTTTTTTCTCTTTGCCAAGTTGTTATTTTCCAAATGTCTGGATTCTGCGTCTCAGAGAAGCTGAATTTTGCTGCTAGGAGCTACTCTACCATTTTAGTTCTCCCAGAAACTGGTTTTTAAATCTGTAAAATAGTTAACCTTTCATGTTCTTTAAATACATCTTTTTCTTTTATAAATTTTCATATTTTAAAACTTTTTTTCTATTTTTGTTTTGCTATGAATCTAGCTACATTGTCCAGGCTAGTCTTGAGCCCTTTACCTCAGCCGCCTGAGTGACCGAGACTATAGGTATATGTTACCATGCCTGGCTCATTTTCATGTTTTTAAAAATAAATTTGCCAATAATTAACAAGTAAAAAGTAGCAATACAGAAATAATATTAATGGGAAAGAGTACTAAGCAAAAGTGGCAAGCTCAGTGTAAATTGGGAAAAGATGTTTACATTTACATTTATATTCATTTACACTTATATTCTTATAAAATATCTTTTAAAATTAAATTTGTTTATATTGTTTTGTTTTGAGATAGTGTCTTATACACCATGTAGCCCAGGCTCAGACTCCTGGCAGTTCTCCTCCCAAGTGCTGAGTTTACAGAAATTTGTTTAATTTTCACAAGAAACAGAACATATTTGTTTTTTAAACAAAAAAAAATAGTCTTTATTATAATTCTCATTTACTTGCCTATCTGGCAAGACCTGCTTCTATCAACCTCTTAACTACAGTACTGAGACTTTTGAAACACTTAAAACATAAGGGCTAAAGAAGTATCACATATCGAAGGACATTAGTTATTCTTGCTATCTTTGAACAAAAAAGCCACTAAGCTTGCAAGCCATGTTGCTAATATAGAGTGTCAAAGTTCAAGTGTGAGAGAATAGAAAAGGAATTCTAAAATTCTTCAATTGTTCTAAAACATACTGAAGCCATCTCCTGTTTGCCTCTGTTGTGATAAGTAGGAGGAAAATGACTTCCAGTTTGCCAGGGGCAGTGTGTCCAATACTTACCACCATAATTCTCAATAGCATTTCCTTTCATTGTGGAAAGTGACCTAGTGCTGAGGGACTCACAGGGAGGGGACAGAAAGAGAGTAATAGGGTTCTCCTTTCTATGCCATGCTTCTCTTATGAGATCATCTTCTCCATTATCTGCCATTGTTTTCATTTGACTCCAGGTAAAAAACAAAAAAATTTGAAAATTTAATTCAGAATTTGCTTCTTTTTATTAAGGAGATAAATAGAAATATTTGACCTTTTCATGCAACAGTAGCAAAACCAGTTTTTAGTTCATTTTAGAAAGTAATTTTTGTTGTGTTCTAGGCCACTTAAGCTTAGTATTTTAATATTTCATAAGACTTTCATAGCCATTGTAAAAGTAAAGGTAAAAATGGGACTTTTGTATCCTGTCTCATCAACAACTTGAATGAGAGGAAAATTTGGTCATCTGTCAGTATGGAATTCCAGGCTTTTGAGTCCAGACTAAAAATACCATTCCAGAATACAAAGAAACCACAGGCTTCCAAAATAGGGGCCGGTAGGAAGTTGTGTTTAAAAATTCTCTGTAGTGTTGTTTTCCACTGATTGACTTGCATTTTATTTGAAACAGTTGATGGTTTTTCTTGTAGAGGATGAGGCAGCAAAGATAATTTTCCATGTTAAAATAATAACACACTCCACCAGATGGCTGAAGAAAATATATAACAAAGAAAGTATGAATTAATTACACTCAGATGAGATTACAGTATATATATCACAAATTAATATATACATTGCATGGACAAAAATAGTGAACTATGTGTAAGAATGTGTCTTTTTAGTTTATGGTTCATTTCCCAGGTGAAGTGATTTGGATTCATGAGTCACTTGGAATAAACTTGCAGTCTTTTTAAGACACTGAAGCACAGAAACTGGAAAAATACATCCTATATGAAAGAACACAGAAATTACAGCCATCAAACACCGGGGACTTGTTTCCAATTTTGCTCTATTGGCCAAATGACCCTAAGCCTCAGTTTCCTCATCTGTCAAATTGAAGTGCTCTACAGATCTCACGTTTAAGTGTTACATGAATAAAAGGGAAAAATAGACATGAAAGCAGGCTGAAGCGTAGGAAATGCAATAAAAACATCCAAATTGTTTAGTGTCAGCAATAGTATCAACTACTTAATGCCTACTTTTAAATAAGAAAAATCTTGCTATAAATAAATCTGCAAAGTAAAGATGTGAATAATTTTTATGTGCTTGGCAAATAAAAATCACTATATCATCTTATTCACTATCATACAGTCTTCAAATACTGACTTACTGTTATACAGCCTTCATTACTTCAAATGATTGAAGTTATGGATTGAAAAACACCCTTACATAGCACTCTTTGTCTTTATTTTCTGCATTATATCATGGAAAAAAGAACACATCTTATGTTCCATTAAAATTATAAGCTCGTTCAAAACAAAGTTCCAGCTGGTTCTGTCTTTGCAAACTTCATGAAGCCTGCGCACGTTGTTGACACAATAATTATAAGCCACAGGTACTCAACAGAAAGGAAGAGTTTACTTTTAGATCCATATCTGTATAACAACAAAGCCAGGGCCTTTCCTGATGCCACCCCAGCACCATGATCTAGTCTTTCACTTAGTAAAACATGGTTAAGTATTCCATAGGCACAAGGGCCATGCTGCTAAGTAAGACGCAAGTTCATGGATGCACAGAGGAGGTGTTCGGGTAGAGATCATTGCTTTCTAGCTTTTGTTCCTTCCTTATATTCTGTTCCCACCCCATTCCTTCCAGCATGCTTCTCCTCCACAAAGGAAAGATTCCTAGAGCAAAACTAGTCTCCCCACTCCCAGACACAAAAGAAGAGGCTATGCCAACAGAATTCCTCTAATTATAATTCATCTGGGTAACTAGTATTTCAAACACATCTAAACATGAATGTTATCATTAGCATCTTTTCTGATATTAAAACACTGAAAATCTTCATTACTTTGAAATATTCTCTTTGTCATCTTGTTTCTCTGTATACTCCCAGAGCTGACCTCATCATGACTGAGTGCATTGAGGAAACTTTGGTTTGTACAGTTATCAGTACTAACTGCATGCTCTTCTCCTTACTATCTAACATCTGGACTTTTGGAGGGAAACATTGGAAAAAATAGTATCCAGGGAGTCATTCAATCAATGTAGTTTTACATTTATCTAAAGTACTATATGTTCCTCAGAAAAGTAACAGGGCGGGGGGGGGGGACTAGCAGGGACACAGGAAAGCAGGGAGGGAAGAAGACAGGAAGGAATGTGGGGAGAGAAAAAGGGAAGACAGAAAATAAGAGGAAGGCCAGACACGATGGCACAAGCCTGTAATCCCAGCACTTGGGAGACTGAGGTAGGAGGATAATTGTGAGTTTAGGACCAGTCCAGGTCACAAAGTGAGCTCAAGGCCAGCCTGAACTGCATAATGAAACCTAGTCTAAAAATATACTAGAGAGAGAAGGGAGAGAAGGAAAGAGGAAGGGAGAGAGAGGGAGAGGGAGAGGGAGGGGGAGGGGGGAAGAGAGAGAGAGAGAGAGAGAGAGCGAGCGCTCTTGATATCTTACAATCTTACAGCTCCCTTTCATATTTAGAAGAGATTTTCATCAGTGCTTTCTTTTTGAGGAAGAAAAGTGTTTCTCCTAGCTCTAAGGCCTACCAAGAAAGAGGTTCCTCTTAACCCCAAAACCTGCTACTGTTTCTGACCCGATGATGCTGCTTAACAAATATTTGTTGGTCAAAAATGTACTGCATATGCAGTAATAAATACTGAGAACTACAATTTTTAATTGTTCCACCCAGTTACTTAAATGTGTTTGAACACACCACTTTTCTAAGGAAGACATTTAAATAGGCAAAGGATAGTGCTTTATAGACCAAATTCTGGGAAATGTTGATGGACATGGTAAATGAAGCCAAAGAAAATCCACTTCACTCCACATGTAAGAGAATATTGTGTTTGAATTATCTAGGATCTGGACTAGTCCTGCAGGATCCCAGACTTCATACAGTGGTCTGAATAATTGCCATCAGAGATAGGAGTTAGAGAGGAAAATAGAGACCTTAAAATTTTTTTAAATGTCCCAGTCCTGAAATTACAGAAATATTAACCCATTCAATTGTCGAAGAAAGTCAGCATACAATTTTTAGTAGTCTACTTTTCTCAGACTGTTCAAACACCAATTTACCACCTTTATCAGATTTTTGAGATATAAATACAACTCTTTATCCCAAATGTCAACATAATTTCCTAAAGCTTAAGAACAACAAATCTCCCTGACCTAGTTCTGGAAGCACCAAAAGGACTCACAATCCAAAAGCATTTGAATTGAAGTCTGAGTTTTAAATTATTAAAAGCTTTTGAAAAGCAAACATTAAGAAGAGTGCTATTCTTTCCAACATATCAAAACATGGTCTCATTCATATTCATATATCAGGATTTTTAAATTTACCTGAAGTTTGTTTAGCTGTAGTTGCTGAATACGGACTTAAAACATTTTTAGTTTCAAATGGACGGTAAACAAGACCACTCCTTTACATAATAATTAGTTTTTAAAATATCAAACAATATTAGTTTATATTCCAAGAATTTCATTTTCTCCTTCAATGATTACAGATATAAAAATACAGACTTAAATATTAGACAAATAAGACTACTTTCAATGTTTTAATGTAAAATGAGTAATTATAGAGCCTTCTAATAAATTATTGTAAAATTGATGTAAATGTGTTTGACAGAGTTTCTAGCACACTGACAGCATTCAATTTAACCTTTTATTATTATCTTAACTTTTATTTTCAGAACTTGACAATGATACCAAAATAGCACAAAGGCTTTGCCCAAAGTAACACAGACTACAGTGGTTGGAAACAGGTGAAGAACTGTGGTTTAAGACTGCAACCTCAATCCACTTAAGAGGAATTAATGCCCTTCTCAAGGACCAGTTAATTCAAGTTAATTCAAAAGTAGGTTATTAATGGTAAAGCCAACTCTCATGTTTTAACTCTTCTGCATGTGATTACAGGCCCTTCTGCTTCTCTATAACGCTATGATATTTCACAAAACCTTTGTGCGGTGGATTGCCAACTGGTGGTCAACTTGTTCTACCCAGCTGAACTGAACTAGCGTGGTCCTGGGTGTGGAAGGCCCATCTGAGGAATGTTGTGAGAAGCATTAGAGGCAGCACTGTGAGAAGCTGCTGTGAGGCTGTTAGGGAAGCTCTTTGGAGAAACTGTTGGAATTGTTGGGGAGCTATCCTCTTGGGCTATTCTGCTGCAGGGCCTTGTCATGCTGGTTGTTCTTGTCAGAGGAGGAGGAGCTCAGGACCTCATTGTCACTGAGGATGGCTGCGGTTCATTTTGGGGAGCTCTGGTTCTCACCTGGAGCATCACTTTCTGCCTCTGGAGGGGAAGATGCTACACTGCTCAGCCTCCTGAAGAAGTTTGTCATGGTAACTTTCCTGATGAGAACTCAGCTTCCGTCATCATCAGAGGAGCTCGGGACCTCACTGTCACTGAGGATGGTTGTGGAGCTTTGGCTAAAGTGGCGCAGACAACAATAACAGTAACATTAAATAGCCTAGACAATGACAAACTGAAGTAACTATGAATGTGCCACCTTTAACCAGATTTGTGGCTATCTTAACAAAATCTAAAGATGTATTTTTAAAATTTATTTATTTATTTGATACAGGGTCTTGCTACACAGCTCAGACTCATAGTGATCTTCCTCAGCCTCCCCAGTGCTGGGATTACAGGCATTGTACCCCTATGCCTGGTTTTGGTGGCCAGCTCCATGTGGGGCCGGCATGGCATGCAGCATCGGGGATCGATCCATGGCTCTTGCCCTTGACAGGAAGGCACTGAGACTGCTGGGATATCCCCATGGCCCTATTTAACAAAATACAGAATGAACCAAAAAATTGTGTACAGTAAATAAGCTCTCAATATGATAATATTATCTTCAGGCGAGAAAATTCAAAAGAGGTTGATGGAAAATAGAGAAATAGAAGGAAAGGAAGAGATTAGAAGCAAGGCTGGAGGAGAAAGGAGCAGACAAACTTTGGTACACTGGTATAGAACAGAGAAGGAATAAAAACACAAATAGAACAGAGTGCTGGCCAAATAGCTCACCGGATTAAAGCACCTGCAAGCAGGCAAAGTGCCCCAGGGTTTGATCCCCGGGCCTGCTGTGCTGGCCCCGCCCTCGGGGCACGCTGAGATGGTGATTGAGATCCAGCATGGTGGCACGCACATGTAATCCCAGCACTTGGGAGGCTGTAAACAGGAGATTCACTACAAGTCCTATCTAGTAGTGACACCCTGAACACCCTGTAGACCTTTCCCTAAAATACAGAAGAAAAAAACTGAAAAGAAGAAAAAGAATAGAATAGAGCAATAGCAATAAAAAAAAACCTAGAAACCATGTTCATACACATATAGAAAAAGGACAAACAATGATAAAAACAAAAGCAAAAAAATAATAATAAAAACCAAGAGAGAAATAAGAAGAAAAAAAAAAACTGTCTACTTCAAGGTGTATCTGTTAGATAACACAGGAACCCAGAGGGCAAATCAGGGTTGATCAATTCCAGCAAGCCAGCAGCAGCTCCATGGCAGGGGTGGATAATCTCGGGGAGCCTGCACCCATCTCCACTGACATGCAAGCTGGCCTCCAGCTATGAGTAACAGGACCCACCCAGCCCACAGTTGTCCTGAAACCCCTTGTAGCCTTGAACTCAGCTGGAAGCCACTTGGCAGACCCACCTGCCACTCTGAGTCTCAAGCTCAGTTAGCCTCTCTCCAAGGTGGTTCCAGTCCAATCTCTTTTCTTGTGTCACGTCCCAACAGAGGCAGCTTGCTGTAGTCCACCATTCAATGCCACTGGTGTATTTCTCCATGAAGGCCTCTGGTGTCACCAGCAGTCACTAGGTGTCTGTAGATTCAAACAGCCCCTCCCGCACAGTGAGTGCTGCCTCCATCTGCCTCTTTTGTTTAAGTTTCTCTCTTCACTCTCCGCATAGGCTTTAATTCTCACTTCAGATCCTTCCTGGGTCTCAGGGGCCTACTTCTGTCCTTCTGTTCCTCATGTTTCTGTATTCTAGTGTCTGGACAGCAAATATCAGGATCTTTCTCTGCTGCTTACCATTTCATCATCTTTGCTGAGGAACTTCTTTATTTTCTTAATATCTTCATCATTGAATTATATCATCCATCTGACATTTAAATACTTTTATTCATTTATTTCTTCCATTCTCTCTCTGTAAGATAATCTAAAAATTAATCCTTGGCATTTTTTAATCTTTTCATACTTTCCCTAGAAATTCATTCCCTGACATAACTGTTTTGATCACAGTTCAGTTGATCATGGTCATAGGTGGATAACAACGAAATCTACCTTTATTCTTGACCCCTTTCATGCAGTCTTTGCTCTTATCCAGCTAAGTTTGAACATATCTGTGTGACTATCATGCTATTTGCTTTCACCTGTCATGATTCAAACGCCAGTCACTGTTGACCCCAGTATAACCTCTGTATATCACCATCCATCTTTCCAAACAAAACAAACTCTCAAGTTAAAAAATAAGTTGGCTGTAAGGCTATGTGGGTTAGCGCAGGACTGATGAGAAAGTCAACCTTAGAGAACAGGAAGAAACCAAGTTGGTCCAAGATATAGCTACAATACCACCACAGACTCAGGCTGTTGAGGATGTGCTTCGTATATCATCTCCATTAACTACCCTCATGCTGCTAGGTTCTTAACTCTGCCACAATTAATAATCTCTGACTACCCATTGGCTCTTTCCCTAACTCCCTCAAGAACCAAAATTTTAGATGAGAGAATCTATTGTGCCCAGTTTAGGTTACATATCTATGTATATAGAAGCTTACTATATACTAGTAAGAAAGATTTCTACTCCTGAACATGCACTTTTGTCTCCCAATATAGAAGACAGGTTTCTAAGTCAATGTTCTCCAGAGAAACAGAGCCAGTAAGAGATATCAACACACACACACACACACACACACACACACACGAGCACATTAATAACTCGTGTGAGTTTGAGAAGTTTAGAAATCCCAAAATCTACTGTCATAAACTAGACCCAAGAAATCCAGTGTTACAGTTAGAGTTGAGATTGGAGGACTGGATACCAGGAATTCTATTTGTTCCAGCCCCAGTAAAAGCATAAGAAAAGATCAATGTCCCAGCTTATACAGTCAAGAAGTAAAAATATCAACTCTCCTTCTTCTGCTTCTTTGCACTTTTCAGGCCTTCAACAGCTTGGAAGAGAGCCAAGAACTTTGATGAGGATAGCCTGCTTTATTCAGTCCAGTGATTCAAATGTTAATGTCATCTAGAAACACACTCAGTGAAATACACAAGAATAATGTTTAACCAGTGACTTGAATATGACCCAGGCAAGTTGACATATAAAATTAATAATCATAGTAGGACCCTTCCTTCCTGTTTCAGGATCTTTCTGAAGAATGAAAACAGCTCAAGTGATAAGTACTCCAAGCCAACAAATGTTTCTATAACTTCTTATAA
The DNA here is from genome assembly GCA_002564285.1 of Tympanoctomys barrerae. Lineage (NCBI taxonomy): Eukaryota > Metazoa > Chordata > Mammalia > Rodentia > Octodontidae > Tympanoctomys > Tympanoctomys barrerae. The sequence continues at coordinate 9,525 of NDGN011454746.1, forward strand.
GACTAGCTTCTCCTCTTGACTGCCTTGCTTCTGTTACCACCTTCAAATTTCTCATGTACCTGCTCTCATCAGTCAGTTTGGAGGTAGTACTGAAACATTCCTCACAATATCTCTTTCACCACATATGGCACTTTCAAAATCAACTTTGCATTGGCTCCTTGCCCCCAGTCTTTCCATTTGCACAAATGCTGTGAACACTGGCTCTTTAGTAACTGTACTCCAATTTTTTTAGACGATTATTTCCTGCTTCTTCATCAGCTCTGGGTCTGTTAATCAAAGTGAACTCAGGCCCCTAAAGCAGATCCATAACCTAAGAAAAGAAATTACATGATTTGTCTCTTAGGATCATGACAATTCTGTAGACTAATGCCTTCTACCTGCCTTGCTATAGTGGACTTGGTCCAGTGAAAATCTAAATTTGATTCTCAAAGGTTTCCAAATATAAGTTCTAAGTACTTTCATACTGTGCCCCCAAAGTTACTTTTAAGTTTAAATTAGTTTTAAATCATTACTCTGACTGATAGAGCACTCTATGCTATCATTTTTTTCTGAATTATCTCTTTAATCATGATCATTGTTCTCTTCAAAAACTTCTAAAAGCTTCCCACAGGACAAACATAAAACCCTTTCAAATGTCCTCCACAGCCCTTCACTTTGTGACTGCAATCTATTATGGATTGAATTACATCCCCCATTTATATGAAGTCCTTAACCACCACCACCCCCAACATCCTGGAATGTAAACTTGTTTGGAAATAGGGTATTATGTTACTGAGATGTTACAATGAGGTCATACTAGAGAAGGGGAAGCCACTAATCCGGTATGATTGGCCTTGTAAAGAAAGTTCCATGTGAAGAGAGGAGTACATAGAAGGAAGATAATGGAAAGACACAGGGAAGATGCCATCTACAAGCAGTGCCAAAGATGACCAGCAAATCACCAGAAGCCTCTCACACCACCATCCTCTTTTGCTTTTTCTCTTATTACTCTGGCTATAACTCAGATCATCCATTACCCAAAGGTTGTTCCCTTGGGGTTTGTATCAGGTTGTCTTCAAAATGGACCTTAAAATTCTCCCTTGAATGAGCTAATCAATTTCTAAGATATTAATTTATATGATAGATTTCCAAAACTGATCTCCTTGAACTTCAGTGGTGATTTGCTAGTACTATCCAAACTACTCCACTAAGCAACTGCACTGAAGATATCAATGTGTAATACTAGGGTCATGCTTGGAATGCCTGTCATTCTGGTCTTCTAAATACATACTG
>NDGN011454747.1:0-16529 GCA_002564285.1 Tympanoctomys barrerae
CGGTACCAGGGATTGAACTCAGGACCCTGCCCTTGCCAGGCAAGCACTTATTCTACTGAGCTAGCTCCCCAGGCGCTTTCTTTTTTTTCTACTTAACCCTTTCTAAATGAAAACGTGTACATGTTATAAAAGGTATTGCACCGTGGAAGGTAACTATGCATGGCAGATTAAATTTAAAATATATTGATAGAGATGTTAAAAGAGTATTATAGAGTGACTCACTAACACTTCCTTAAAATGTGGAATAAATTCCAGAGCTTAATTTTATGAGTTTGCTTCATCCAGATTTGTTCTAGCACTAGTACATAAAATGTAGAAAACCTACTAAAAAAAATAACCCTACATCCAGCTCTTGGAATATTTTCCTATCAAATCAATAAAGTATCAGTATTTGGGGTTATACTCTCAACTTTCAAAGTTTAGATAATAAATGTGCCTATTTTTAAGTCTTAAAACTTTTAGGATAACTCTCATCCTATCTTACAGCATGGCGCTTGATCCAAACACCCATGCACAAGTTCACATGTATGTAAAATACCATAACTGTTGTTCCTGTTTTCATCTTCTACTGCACAGACCATGCTTCAGATAAATGCCTCCTGAACTGGACAAAAGTACACTGTTCTCGGTGTCATTGGTTTCTATTGACTTCCTATAGCTTAAGCCATCAGCCTCCCTCCACTGAGTCTGCATCTGCTTTTACTTCCTTAGTGTGTCCTCTCTGCGTTTACTGGGCTCTGCAATTCATCTGCACCCCGTTTCTCTTTGCAATCCATTCTTTAGGGCCCCCCCCAGGGAAAGCTGCTGGCGCTCCCACCAGGGCGGGGGTGGCTGAGAGCCCCAAGGAGAACAGTAACCACCCAGGCTGCGCCTTGCGGGCCGCTCGGGACAGCCGTCCGCCCCTGGGCTTGCTGACTCTGTCGTGGCACTGTAAACCAAGAGCTGAAAGGCGAGGGCCAGGGAGAGCGGGGGGCTTACTGGAAGCAACAATAGTTTCCATGGAATTTGACAACACAAGTCCGGCTGCTTTACCTACATAAGTACACACAGAGAGCTTTCCACCTACCTGCATGACACTCTTCATTAGATCCCGCCATGTCTTGTCCACCGTTGTGAAGCGCCGGCCCTCCTCGGGCATCTGAGACATGATGTCAGGGGAGCTGAAGATGGGCTCCAGGTAGAGCCATGTGGCCTGGACCTTGAGCCACTCATCCAGGATCTCCTGCAGCAGCAGCAGCTGGCTCTCCCATTCCCTGCGGGGACACAGGGGCTGTGGTCAGCAGCAGAGCCACGTTCAGAGGACCAAGCTTGTCCGTGTCCATGGTGGCTACTGCAGTCGCCACCCTGCGCAGCCTCAGCGAGGACTCACGTGACTGGCTCAACAAATCTGTTCTAAAGCAGTAACACCAGCATGTACCTACGTGCACACAAACGCACCGACATGGCTGCGCTGCATGCTTGTCGGAAGAGCACGCCTTTCCTGTACCTGGCTCCATTCCCAGCAGTCACCAATTCTCACATGACGTCCTGGGGACAGCGAAATGCTCACTGCTTCTGAGGGGACATGGCTGCAGCCAAGCCTCACCCATTTCCTATAAAATTCTTTTTCTTCCCCTTTAATGTGGCCACAAGAAAAACATTTCTAGGATGAACTATTTCAACCGTAGAATGTGACCTATATACCTTGGCGTGGCGTTCCTGAGAAGGAAGCATATTTCACATCGCAGTGGGCTATGAGTTCATCTCCAAACAGAGAGAACACACAATGACCTCCTTTCCCTAAGAGTAAGGGTTATGATTACTCCACAAGCTCAGTATGTCACAGGCACAGCTCTTAGGTCTCTGCTTGTACCTTCTCCATCCTGATGGCCGCAAGGCAGGGTCCACTGCAGTATTCACTTGGCGACGGGCAGACAAGGCACAGAGAGGGTGTGCCCGGCTCAGTTCACCCAGCTGATGAACAAGAGCCAAGATCTGAACCCACACAGCACTAATCACTCGGCTCTTAGGGACGTACAGACATAGAGACAGGAGCTATATCTAACAGCCCTAGAGGCGGGATAGCTTTACGTGCATATTAACACGTGACTCAATTATAAGTGGTGATCTAATATTTCAGACCAGTAAAAGCAAAACATATAGTTTTTCAAGTTACCAAGCATTTTCAAATGCCTTAAATTTTTCAGTGTTTGCTAATGAATTTGTCACACTTTTTTTGCACAAGAAGACCTGAGCGCCCCTGCTTCCTTCTGGTGCTCTTCTCGATTCCCCTGCCCCTGTCTGGTGCCAAAAATTTTCCAGTATGTACAGTCCCTAAAAATAATCCAGAAGCACCCAGATAAACCACTTGCATGAGGATGTGGTGTGGCTGGAAACAGGGCCCCAAACATGGAGGACGGGCCAGCTCCATCAGCGTGCATTCTGCGGGTCCTTGTGGTAGAACCAGAGCCCACAGCAGCCAAGCAGCTCCCATCCGGTGCAGAGCCTCACAGAAGGGAGGCAGCAGGCTGTTTTGTAAGGTAAAATGCAAGCTGCTTCCTACAACAACTGAAGACATCGATAGAGAGGATCAAAATGTAATGCAAAGGCGAGTGTCTGCTGCTTCGGAGTGCAGGTGAGAGACGGTTTCACCCTCTTGCACATATCAGCGACCCTCCACGAACAGAAGCAGAAATTACAACAGCTGTTCAGGGACCGGCTCTGCACGTGCACTTGGAAAATGACAGTTTTAGCTTGGGTTTTAGAATTTATGTATTTTCAATCTATACTCACGGACATAAAATTATGTTTGAGAATCCAAGAATGAAATCAGAGCTTAGGTAATAAACGGGAATGCCTGGGTGTTGGCTGACCTCCACCTGGGTTAGGATGGCAGTAAGGAGTGTGTACATTTTCAAAATCTATGGAAGTTACCATTTCCAACCATGAACTATTTCAAACACAATGTGTGAAGTATAGAATCAACTCTCAAGAGAGACCTCACCTTCAAACATGTGCAACGAGGCATAAGCACCGTCCTATCACTTTACCTTATTTGTTTTTCATAAGGCTTAATGAAGGGAGATCCCCGCATGGTCTGTGTCTTGACAATATGGTCATCCAGCAGCATCTGAATTTCATCCACTGCCGACAAAATGTACGTCCCACTCTCTCTGTAGGGAAGAGTGACAAACTCCATCGCATCCCACTCGGTGATCATCTTCTCCATGGCCTTCTCGAGAGAATACTCCTTGCTGGCTGCTTCACTGATGCCCTCAAACCTGTCAAGGTAGGGCTCCAGGTTCAGGTCGATGAAGGAGAAGACAGTAGAGTCATCGGCCGGCTGTAGCGGGTAGCCCACGATGGCAGACATGGCCTCCCAGTGCCGGGGCCGCAGGCCCGGGTTGCAGATGACCTGGACCAGGGGGATGTACTGCTTGAAGTCTTCCACCTTGGATCGGACCTTCTTGGTCATCGCCAAGGCATTTGGAGAATCCTGGAAGGTCTTCTCCAGCTTGTACAGTCCTCGCCAGTAATTCCCGACATCCACCTCCACTTGGTCTGGGTTCACCTTGTGGTAGGGCCCTTCTGTCCATGCTTTGTATTTGTTGCTGAATTCCACAGTAGTTTCATAGAGACGGAGATATGGGTTCAAACTATCTTGGATTTTTTTACGTTGAGGATATATTGACGGCAGCCAGCCAAAGGCCTCCTCTTCGGCATTAAATTGCACGATCTAAAAAGAGGGTATTAAATGCATTGCTTGGAGTGTGAAACTGAAAATCACATTTTTAAGACTATTTCAATGTGAATCAAAAAAATCCTCAGACTGTGCTAAAATTAAAATTTAATAAATCTATAAATATTGAGCAGTAATGTTTCCTATTTTTCTCCTTTTGAAACTGACAAATCAAAATTGTATATATTTATGGTGTATAATATAGTGTTTTGAAATTTGCATGTATTCTGTAAAGATACCAAGCTAATTAGCATATGCATTACCCTACATACTTTTTCTGAGGCTAAAAATCCATTCTCTTAGCAATATTCAAATACACAGAAAACTTTTTAACTATAATCGCCACGTTGTACAATAAATCTCCTACATCTCCAGTGACACCTCAGGTCACAAACTTAAATCATGCTTTGATTCTGGTTGCAAACTGAATTGGATGAGAACTGAATCAAATTCAATGGTTCGGCTCAATGCTGACTTCACAGGAAAATTGGTTTGGTTCTCATCCAATCCAGCCTGTGAACAGAACTGCAGAAAGTTAAGTTTGCAAACCCAGTAGGTACCACTTCCATCTAGTGCAAATTTCACATCCTTGGAAAGGGAAATCCCAACCGCTCCCAATCCCTGCTGCCCCGCTGGCCCCCAGGGACCACCACACTACTTTCTCCCCTGAGGGCCTGGACTATTTTGGTGCCATGCACTACTGAGAGCAGGTCAAACATGCCTTTTTGGGCCAGACCCACTTGATCCAACACATCCTCCAGGTTCATCCGTACTGCAACCATGACTGAATTTACTTTTTAAAAAGGCTGAATATCCCTCTGTTTCTTTCTTTAAGATTACTGTTGTTGCCAGCAAACAATGTTTAGTCACATTAACTAAAATGATCAAGGGCCGGTGAGGTAGCTCACCAGACTAAGCACCTGCTGAGGCACACGAAGGGACCGGGGTTTGATTCCCAGCACCACATGCCACACCTGTCCCACTCCCAGGCAAACTGAGCCAGCCAGCAAGACCTGGCGTGGTGACGCACTCCTGTAATCCCAGCACTGCGGAGGCTAAAAACAGCAGGATCACTATGCATGTGAGCTGCATAGTGAGACCCTGCATCAAATATCTTTAAAAAAAAAATAGATCAAAGAAATCTGTATTTATAGGGACGTTTTTGCCCACCAAGATATAATGGGAATCTAGCTTTCATCTTTAAAGGAATATAAGTACTTGGAGTAATACTGTGTTAGAGACTGGAAAATAAAAAAAAGTATTAGATTGTAAAGACCAATTTCTAAGAGTTCGTAATCTAGCTCAGGAGCAGAGTACAGAGGTGGACGTTTAAATAGCATTGTTCAGTAATCTAGAGCATCAGCAGTGAGGTTACCAGCAGCACGTAAGGAGTTAGTGTAAAACAAAGAGCCTGTTTACACGTGTGTGCACGCGCATGTGTTTGTACACCTAAGAGCTGCCGCCTGGGCAGGGGCCAAGGACGACGCGGTGCAGCCCCAGGTGCTTCTCTGGAGAAGCCGTCACTGGCATTTGGTCCTAAAGATGAGCAGGCCCGGAGGAGGCATGCGAAGCAGCGCTGTTCCTTTACTTTCAATGCGAGGTGTGTGAGGCGCAGCTGGCCCGCAGGAGAAATCCACAGCTTCAGAGAGCGAGCGTTAGCAATTATGCACAAGTTACGGAAAATTTCAACAGCCTCAGTTTAAATTAAAAAAAAAATATTTCAATTTTCTCAATGTGTGCTGGCATATTTGTGTGTGATTATGATAAACTATTCAATCACCTGGCCAGATATTAAAACTTTTTTTTCTTTCTTTCTTTCTTTTTTTTTGTGAACTGGGCATTGAACTCAGGCCCTTGCACTTGCCAGGCAAGCATTTATTCTACTGAGCCATCTCCCTACCCCTGAAACTTTTCAATATAAGAAAAATGTAGGGCATCTTACTTTGGTAGTTTTCGTATTTCTTTTTTAATAAAAAGTATTAAAACTTTCAGACACTATATAGGGCAAAAGCTCAAGATTTCCCTCTCTTGGCTTCTCCTAATGAGAAAGCTAATTTCTGGCATAGCAGGATTGAGAACACAATGGCTAAGTAGAGAAAAATACTGGGTCCAATGTTAAAACACAGCTGAAGTACAGAAGCAGGAGTCTACGAACACCCACCCACTCTTACTGTTCCATCCGTCCATCCACTATCTATCCACCGTCACTGCTCACTACCACTGTCCCAACTATCAGGGCAGAACCATGACATAGATGATTTAAAGATGTAAAATAAAAACAGAGATTCAGACAAGATACAACTATATCTGTAAGACAAAGAGGGAGGTCGCTGCGATGCTCCCGTACCGATGGAAAAGGCCATGATGCTCTGGTATGAGGCATGCCTACAAGGTCTATTTGTGTCATTTCTATCACACTCTAATTAAATATAGCCAAGCTGCTTTTGCCTCTTTCTGTGAGGTGGACGCCCTGCAAGAAGTCACCGTTTTCCTGTGACCTAGCTCCTCCTCCCAAGCCCCTTTACAGCAGACCTTGTCTGCGGCCGCATCCAGCTTGGTGTTCAGCGCCTGAGCCTTCTTCAGGTAGCGCTGCACGTCCTGCAGGTCCCCGAAGCTGCAGAACTCCTCGGCCTGCTTGGCATAGCTCTCCAGCTCCTCCACAAATCGCTCACACCGCAACTAAGACAAACAGTGTTTGTGGTTACCATTGTGAAAAGTTAAAATCCCAGGCATCAAGAGAAAATGTACAGGTTCATTAAGGACTATCAGAATGATTACTGCAGTGTGTTACCAGCAAAACAGAAAGCTGACCCGGAAGATGTCTGAGATCTAAAACACATACAGAACTTTTAAGTTTAAATTGGTGCACTGAGAGTTTATAAATTCTGAGACTGAAAAGCTTACTTGGCATTATCTACACAGGAGGTTCTAACAGACGCACTGGATCAGAATGCGCTAAACAATCCTGATCTTTAGCGTGTTGAAGGATTTATGTTAACGAATAATTTAGTACCTGGAAAATCTCGTAATACTACATGGACTAAAACAAGACTCTGATTTGCATTGTGTGAAGGCTGCACAAATATCTGTTGCATTTCTGTATAGATAATTAGAAAGAACTGCATTTCTGCCACCCTCAGATGCCAGTTCCAAGGAGAACTCAAACATGATATTCCAAGCTTGGCTGGTTTTGGTCTCTCTTCATGGAATACATAAGATAAATAAGTCTAGATGTAAAAGCCTAATAGTTTATGTTCTGATGTAAAACATGTTTCCTGAGAAATTCTTATTATGAAATTGTATCTGGTAAGCCTCACAAATTAAATAGTTCTGAAAATAGCCGTGAATGAAATATCAGAAGTCAAATTGAGAGCCGGGGAGATGGCTCAGTGGAATAAATGCTTCCCCGGCAAGTGCAAGGGCCTGAGTTCAATCCCCAGTTCCACAAAAAAATAAATAAATAAATAAAAACTAGAAGTCAAATAGAAGTTATCAGCAATAGATTTTTTACAAAATGTGTAGATTAGGTTAACTTTTGTTCTCTTCAATTACTTGGCAAATTTATCGCTGTGGTCTTCTGGGGGAAGAAAAACAAGAAGAAGAATTTACCGGCTTTATGTGTAGTTTGTTGAAATAATGTGCTTTACAATATAGTACAGGTAATTCTGGGACACCTAGCCATGCCATCTTCTAGGAGTCTACTATGTTCTAACTTAAACATCTACAGTTTAGCATTCAGGGTGTCTTCCCACATAGTGTAAAAAATTTGAAATGCTTTAAATGTAAATTAAAAAAGAAAAAGTAAATCAGAAATAGAGCTCATAGTTTAAAATGAAAGATCTTTTGAGGGCATGAAGTCTTGTCCAGCACACCTACTCAGTGACGTAACTGTACTTTCTGTAGTTCGGGAGAAAGAGAGCGGGGCTTGTGACCGCAGCACGTATCGGCTGGCTGACCTGACCCCGTGTCCTACTCTGCAGAGCCTCAGTGTCTTCATCTGTAAGGCGAGACTGAGACTAGCTCCGGGGGCAGCTGGGGTGTTTGTGGTAGTCCTGTGAGCTCTGGTTTCAACGTGGCCCCCAAAGATCAGGTTGCAAACAATCCCCAGCAGCGCCCTGTTAGAGCTGGGACCCTCCTGAGGCGAGGGCTGTCTTCACACATGGATCAATGCCATACCACAGGAGCGGGAGCAGAAAGGGCAGACTTGCCTGCCTCCTCCCTGCCCATCCCCCTCCCCCCCTGCCCTTTCTCTTTCACTCCCTCTTTCTCATAAGTTTCTACTTGTCTTGCCTTTTGGTGCAAAATGATACAGCAATAAGGATGCAGACATCCCAAACATGGACTTCCCAGCTTCCAGAAGCGTGAGAAATAAGCCTCTGTTCTTTGTCAATTGCCATGCCTCAGGGGTTCCGCGATACAAGCATGAAGTATGTACCCCCCGTGTCCCGCATGACGCTGGCGATGGACAGGAATGAAGAAAACATAAAAACGCAGCAGCGCTGCTCTCAAGGAGACGGCTGCTGAAAGGGAGGCGGGCCTGGAAGCAGCTGCCTTGGGGCCCCACTGCCAGCCGCTGCGGTGCCCTCCCGTGCCACGAGAGAAGGGCAGGTGCTGCACCCGGAGGTGCGCCAGGGAGGCAGCGCGCTGGGCAGCAGGGTGGGGGCGGGGAGAGCAGGGCAGCAGAGCAGTAGACGCTGCTTGGGGTGCAGACAGGTGGCAACTAGGAGCTCAGACAGGAGGAGGCAAAGCTGCACAGAGGGCCCGAGGCAGGTCGCAGACTTACATCTTACACAGAAAGGTCAAAAAGAAAAAGAAGTTAACTATATGAACAGTGTTTCAGAGAGTTAAGTGATTCAGAGACATTAAGGAGCATTTGGCCAAGAAAACAATGACGTCCCGCTAACATAAAAATCCTGAAGTTAGTATCACACTCTACAGAAGATAAATGCTGCTCTTATTCATGGTTTCTTGGGGGCAATGTATTCCAAAGTTTTCTCCCTTGAAAAATCAAGAAATGATGGCACCTAGATCAATACACCACTCACCATGTCTTCATCATCCACAAGCATTAATAAAGATCTGAGTCTATGTGCACTATTTTCTTCTAAGATTTACAATAGGAGAAAGTTATGATGCACAGTCTGGGAAATAAAGGAGCTGGCCGCGCTTTGTAAAAAGTTAAAACGGAAACACTTCCGGAAAGTGCACCCAGGTGAAGTCTGCACCTGTGCTGCGTACCTTAAGACCGTCCTGATACTGTTCTGTTTTCTCTTTGATGATTTTCCTGTGCTCTTCAAAGATCTCTCCCATCCGGCCGTACCACTGGAAAACACTATTGTTCAGCCTGATGTCCGCAGGAGAAAAGTTGGTACACTCAATGAGGAAGGCCAGGCAGTTCTTGGAGTCCACTAATCTCTGTCCCAGTTCAATCATATCAGTTGCTTCCACTTTCTGAATGTAAGCCTGGGGGAAAGCGAACGGGACACATGGCAAAACTCCCTGGTGGAAGTCTGCGGCATACACATGCATGGCCTTGCTACATGAAAGGCTCTGGGCTCCAGGTAAGGAGCTGCAGTGCCCTTTACTTTTCTCTTGTCCCCAAACACCTGTCTAACAAGGCAGGGGAAAAAAATCTTAAAATGTACTTAACACATAGAGCATGGAAAACCAGAGGGGATGCTGAGGCTTGTCGTGCTCTCTGGTGACTTCGTGTATTCTTCCAGGATTACGTTCAGGGGCACCAAGTGCCAACACTGTGCCAGATGCTAGAAATGCGGAGTGATGAAAAACCTCCCCCAAGCAAACCTCCCCCAAGCTTCGCCCTGTGGGGTTGGTGGTCTGGCTGCGGGGTTAGGAAACTGCCATCCTGCAGCAGGGGAGCGCTGGACAGGCTGGGCTCGCGGCTGGGGGTCAAGGTGGGAGGAGCTGCAGAGCTCAGAGGGAGGCACGGCCGCCGAGGGCTGAGCAGGATAAACAGAGCCAGGCAGCAGGGCCCCAAAGTGGGGTTCACAGCGGGCCCAGGGGCACGAGGGCCCGGGCGGCAAGGAGCAGCCGGCAGGAGGGCAGAAGATCCGAGCATCGGCGTCAGGGCCACACTGCACCCCAGCAGCAGCACAGATCCACGCAGGGGCACAGAGCTGTGTGACACTGAGCACGGCTGACGCACTGCGCTTGCCCAAGGAAGGGAAGAAAGAAGCAAGCCAACCTGACCGACTGATATGGATTTCAGAAAGTGGGAAGGGTCTAGAAGGGGCAGAAATGAGAAATTCACACCACCTAGAGCTGTATACATTCTCTCAAAGAGCTTTTGTCAAATATTAAATTTATATACAGCTTAACAAAGCAAATTCCCAAAGAAAACTGCTGCCCAAGAAATGAACGGGTGCTTCCTTGTAGCCGCTTGTTTTCTCTATCCTATAATCTAGCTTCTGTCCGTGAAGTAACAACTCTAACATTTTTAAATTAAAAATTTCAAAGCTCTTTTTGAAAAAGTTCTCTACTCCCCCCCATCTGTTTTTTGTATTGTATATCTTCCTGCTCTGCAAACAGAAAAATCGGTTTGGAAGGAGAAGAGCCACAGCAATGTATGAACAACATTATGCTACAGGAAGTAATTACGGAAAAGGAGGAATGCCTGCAACTTGCACGATCCCATACTGTCTAAATTGTTACTTTTATAATTAAAAAGTAAAGCTGCCTAGAATGTGTCACCACTGTGACAGTATTCTTGTGAGACTAATCGCTTTTGTGGCACAAATCCAAGCAAATAGGCTGTGAACCACGGTGCTTTTCACAGACACAGGATGTCACTCTGGAAATGCATCCATTTTAATTTAACCAGCTTTCATTGCAGTCAGATGGATTTCTATTTCTCTATACTGATGATAAATGACTGACTCGTATATTAACTGAATTTTCCACCTCTTGTGGGGATGCTTTTATGATATGGAAGTATTTTTAAAACTACACAATGAGTCCTATTAATTCTGTTAAAGATCATTATGTATGAGGGCAACTCACAGTAAATAAGCCCCAACTCCTAACTGCTGCCCGTGGTAGCTCTCAGGGCAAACAAATGACACTCCATGGCCTGTAGCCACCTTCCCAGGGGAATTTCCCCTTGTGAAGACAACCTCACAGTTTAGGAACTAACTACTTACAATCATCCACAAACAATCTCATTGTGGCCTATGATAACTAATCTAAAATTTGAGAATATTATAAAAAGATATATATGAGCTGCTCTGTTTTATACACACACATGCTGACATAGTAAAAACCCCAACCTAAGCCCAAATGCTTCAAAGGAAACAACTTTCAAGGTCTACATTAAAGCTGGTTCTAATGATTTTAACAAACTTTTGCTTGCGTGAATAAAGACTGGACATACGTAATTACTAGAACTCCTACCTATTCAAAGTTTCAAATAATTTTATCCATTTTGGGGGTTTCACTTAAATATTTTAAAGAGGGTTTTCTTTTGGATTTTTGGAATACTAGAAAAAAACAATTCTATGAAATCTTAATGTTGTAAGAATAAAAAGAGAATGAAAATGAAATGCTAATTAACTAGTTGCTTTGCACTATTTTATTTGCCATGAGATAGACTTCACAGAAGTAATGTGAAAAAGGATCAAAATGAGACAATATTTTGCAATAAATTCTATGCTGAATGTGTACTATATTTCTGCAAACTACCACACAGCATGCTAATAAAAAACAAAATACAGCTCCTACAAAAAGCAAAATCAAATACTGGCTAAGAGCTCAGTATTTGTTAATTAAAAGACGAGGAGCAGCCGCTCATCTCAGGTCAGCTGGACAGTCCCGCCCTGTGCCTGTCAGGATGGCAGTGACGACAGCTCCCTCCAGGGAGACAAGTGCTCTCGCTGCTCCAGCACGGCTCCTTCCCACATCCACGCCCTGTGTGTCTGTCCACGCCGACTTCCTCAGCTCAGTGGGATGTCAGCTAACGTGACACAACAGAGGCTTTGCAAACTTCCTGCGTGTATGTCTGTATCATACACGAGAAAATGCCTAAGTCAGCCTGCTGCGACCTGAGAGACAGTGGGCAAAGGTGCACTGTAGAGCCACAGCTCCACCCATCAAGCCACTGAGGGCCGGCTGAGCCCCACTTCAAGAAGGACCCTAGAGGGGACCTCACTGAGTCAGAGGAGCCCCCACGGGAGTCCAATCCAACTTGCCAACTGCAGACCCATGAACAAAGCATTCAAGAGTTATGATTTTTAGCCGCTGTCTTAGCTTTCAGAGTGATGTGTTTCTTCTCACAGCAGTAATGAACTGACACGCACATAACCAGAAAGTTCACACAAGATACCTTCATTTCCATTAGTTCCGCTGTATTTGGAGGGGTGCTGAGAGCTTTCTCAGCTATCTTCTCAAATTCTTCACATAACCTAAAATGCCAGGCAAAATCAGTATTAAAAGACACATGGCTCATGGGCCTGAGTTCAATCCCCAGTTCTGCCAAAAAAAAAAAAGGACATATGGCTAATTTTCACCCCAAAGGGTATTCCTGTTTACCATTTTAATCCAATGCATGAAAAATTAAGATTATAATTTAGCTACATGCCGTCAAATGAGTTAAATGCAAATTTGTGCTCATTTAGTTATTCAATGCAAATGCAATGAGTACGTAGCATATTTGCCACTACCATATTAAGGGGCAGGCTGGGATGCAGAGATAAATGAGATGGAACAACGCAGCATGAAGGCCAGGATCCTAAGCAACAACCACCTCCAGCCTGGAGTCTGCGCAGATCCGGCAGATTTGGTAGAGGGGGCACAAAGGAAGGGTGGGGGGAGCGAACGTGGGGGCAGGGCCGCCTACGTGGGGTGGGGCCACCTACGTGGGGGTGGGGCCAAGGCAAGTAATGAAATCTCTGTGGGTTTAGTTCTAAAAGTCCCCAATTCAGCCAACAGAAGAGTCCACACTTAAGATAACCTGTATCTGTGACCCTGAGGAGTAACTAGTCAGATGAAATACCAAATCTGAGAGTCTTTAGGACTGGTGAGAACTACTGTGTAAATCCACCTTGAAAACCCACTTTGTTTACTGGTTACACAAGTATAAAGGTCTGAAGTTAGATAATGTCTGTCTGACTTGTATAAAAGAAACACAAACAGAACCTAGTAATACTTGGATTCTGACAATAGCCATATCATGAAATGACAGAAGCCCAGAGGTAAAATTGGCGTTATTGTTTATTTTGGATCACTTACGACACAGCTCTCACCCACCACTTCTGCCAAGTGACAGTTACTTTCCTTCCTAAAAAATGACAACTTCGCCTACATACCTTGTGTTCACTTGCTGGTGGTCTTTGTACATCTTTGCTATCAGTTTCCCACAGATCGTGTCGGCTCGTTTCACCAAAGCTTTGATTAACTCTTCACAGTGTATCTCAAACATTCCAAGGCGCACACTCTGCAACACAGTGATGTTCAACAGATGTGAAGAGAAAGAAAAAGAAAGACCGGATGCTCATCCTTGTGTCCTTTTCCTGAGATTGAGTTTTGCTCGTGTGACCTAACAACGCGCAACTGTTGTTTTTATTCTCTGTAGAAATATCCTTGAAATGTGTTATCCTACCTGTTGATTCTATTTCACAACAATAAAATTTTAAAACCCCAGAAAATGGAAGTACTGCTAAACAGTTAAAAATTTTTTTTAATCTTCTATTTGGTACAGGGTCTCACTATGCAGCTCGGACTCATAATTGATCCCCGTCTCGGCCTCCCAGCTCTGGGATCCCAGGTATGTGTCACCACACCTGGTTTCTATGGCCAGCAAAGTGTGCAGGGCCAGCGCTGCACGCAGGACGAGCATGGCATGTGGGACTGGGGATCGAACCCGGGCCCTGCGCTTGCCAGGCAGGCACGTAGGCTGCAGAGCTACCTCCCTGGCCCTGGTATTGCTAAACAGTAAGGTGGGGTTCAAATGTTATATTGGCTCCATACAAAAAAGTAAAAGATGGTCATGGCAGGAAATTTAACAAATGTGTAAAAGGATGAAAGAAAATAATTTAAAATGCAGAAGCAAACACCATTGGATGTAATCATTATATTTTCCAGAGGGCTTATAGACAGGAAGCAAAGAGAAAAACCAGGTTCTTGGAATCATATAAAAGACCTTCAAACCCATTCTGTGGAATAGAGTCTCAGCTCCACGCACACACGTCTGTCCTTCTGTCCCCTGACAAATCTGCCCACCGCCAGCTCCTGTCACGACACAAGGCACACACCACAAGCTCATTGCACTTGCTCCTGTGGACAGCAGAGCGCTAGCGCCCTCGCTGTGTGTTCTGAAACTAGGCGCTAACAACACGGAGAGGCGATCACGGCACGCAGACGACTGCGGTGTCAAGCCAGCCACTTACCTTTCTAGACGTGTACTGTATGTCCTCTATTAGTTGTTGATATTTATGAATTTCCTCTATTATTCTCTCGTAATGATGATTTTCCTCAAGGAATGCATCAGTGTCTCGCTCAGCTTGTTTGGAAACTAAGAAATCGTACTTGTCATAGAGCCGAAGGTGCTCGGTCGGGGCCGCGCTCTCTTGCTTCACCACCTCCCTTATCTTGTGCTTGTGAGCACTGACGATTTCATCCAGAATTATGGGCTTCAAGGTGGTCAGTTTAGACTTGCTTTCCTGAAGAAAGGAGAGAAAACATGTAAGTTTCTTTAAATGCTTGAAGTCAAAGGAACCATGGCATTTATCTTTGTAACAATTCCAATCTTACAATGATGTTGCCTCTTTAAATTTATACCATCTTTTATTTCCTAATCTCCAATCTATATTCAGATATTCGATATAATCAAAGCAGCAGTTTAAAATAAGGGGTCTTATTTTTTTGTATTCCTGAAGTCCACCTAGTTTTTCCCTATGGATGAGAGAAAAGTCACTTGAAAATACATACAAACTAAGATTTAGAATATAAACAGCAAAACCCACATTTTATTTGTGTAATTATGTTACCTTTTAAAGGATATACTTATACTGCATGTTATTAAAATAAAATAACACTAGTTCAATGTCATATCACATGTTGTTATTTTTTGCTATGCAGTTCAGCCTGACCTGGAACTTACTATGTAGCTCAGGTTGGCCTCCAATGCCTAGCAACCTTCCTGTCTCAGCCTCCCGAATGCTGGAATTATAGGTGCGTACCACTACCCCAGGCCATATCCGTTGGGAGCCACAGAAGCTGGAAAATTGGTCAAATGTGTGTAGGTGGGGCTCGGCCTCAGTGCCTGAAGCAGACAAGCTACCTCAGTCCTGAGAGAAGCATCCTGACTGGTTAAAGTCGGCTGTTAGTCACTAGGCAACCTTGTGGCATGTGTTACTAACTTTGCAAAGGTATAAGTAATGTCCATGCTGTTGCTGGGGGGTGGGGCAGGGCTCGGCTCGCCAACAGGCAGACGGGTCACCCCCAACCCAGCTCTTCCTTCTTGTCTATCTTTTCCTCATTCCTGCTGCTGTTTCTCCCTGGGTAGAACGGATCACACTGAGGCCAACAGATCCTTACACGTAGCATCATATTTTTAAATCACAGAACCTTTCAGCTTGAGGAGAAATCTATCTAGAACAGAAAAAGACAGCTGATTGATCCATTAACCTTCGATCTTTGAGTCTGTGAGCAACTGCTAGAACAGATTAAAAGCCTCAGTTGCAAAGTTTGTTTCCTGCAGAGATGGGAAGGGGTTCTGTGGGAAGAGGGGGAAAGACATCTGGCTGCAGTAGGCATCGGATGGCTCCCCGCGAGGACTGTGAGTCACAAACACATTGTAATAAAGTTACATTCTGCTTTCACAATTAGAGTAACAGCGAGAAGGGGCCAGAGGACAACCTGAAGTACTCACGCAGATCTTGTTTTTAAGTAAGAGAACTGTGTCAGCAACTATCACCTGAACTACTACTCTGCAGAGATCTGTCTGGAAGAAGGCATTTTTACAGTAACGCTATGGGGCATCATCCAGCTGGGCTCTCTCGTGGGCGCGCAGGAACTCGCAGTGCCCAGGCTCCAGGCCGCAGGAAGTAATAGCGAGTCCTGTCGCCCCCTGCTGCGCCCCTGTGCTCCGAGGCTGATCCATCTCACCTTTCCTAACACAAAAACCTTAGGATAGCGCCACCTATACCATGTACTGCACGCCCAGTGAATCACTGCTTATTGTGAAGCTCATCAATACTCACTATAGAATGTGGCTTAAATTTATTAATTTGCCTAACTGGCAAAGTCTATAATAGAATTAGATATGAGGACTTCAGAACTACAATAGAAATTACAATTTTGATACAAAGCCTGATCCCTTGGTATTAGTTCAGAGAAAAGCTAGCTTGTAGGAGAGCTTGGTTTGCCAAACAAAAATATGAATGCCACCTCTGCGACTTCTGCCACAGATCGCTGAGCCTGTGTTGATCAGCCGCCTCAGGATGCTCTATCGACTTGGTTTCTAGTCCTGACCAAAAGTCAGAATCACCGAGGTTTGTAACCGGTGGGGTCATAGTGAGCACCTGGATTGTATAGGGAAATGTCACCAGGGGTTGCTGGGGCACAGAGCTCCGAAGTCATTTCCAGGTCCCATGGAAGATCTACCTCTCAGGATGTTTGTGCTTTTTTTTTTCTTTCCTTATGGAACTGGGGATTGAACTAAGGCCCTTGCGCTTGCCAAGCAAGCGCTTATTCTCCTGAGTCATCTCCCCGGTCCTTCCTCTCAGGATATGACACCAGTGTTATGGTTTGTGTCTAGTTGTCCCCCCAAAGCCTCATGCAGTCATGGGGTGGGGAC
>NDGN011454755.1:0-11775 GCA_002564285.1 Tympanoctomys barrerae
GTCCCCACCCCATGACTGCATGAGGCTTTGGGGGGACAACTAGACACAAACCATAACAGACAGCAACAGGGCGCCGGCCCAAGGACGAGCTCCAAGTCCTCACATGTCTCCTGGGGAAGATACCCTGATGCTCTCCATTTTGCAGATGAGGAAACTGAGATGTCATGAGATTTCACAAGTTGCCGAGGCAGTAGAGTTAGTATTGTAACACTTCAGCACGATCAGCTTATTCTCGCCCAGTGCTAACTGCACAGTCACTTGGGGGACTGACTGACATAGCTGGTCTCTTGCTATGGGCAGCAGGGTCTGTCAGGGTGGAGACCAGACCATCTTGCTCGTTGCTATACTCCAGTGCCCACTGAAGCTGCACACAGCGGGACGCTGACTTGAGCTCCTGGGGTCTTAGCCCCTCCCAGCAGCCCTGCTATGACCCCAGGCTCTGCGGTGGAGGTGGTGATGAGGGTGGGGGCTGGCGGCGGGCGCTTGCACTGCAGATAATTTGGGGAAGATGGTTTCCAGAAAGAGCAGCCCTGATTAACTCAAATGAACTGTAAAATTGTTTTTGGTTTAAAGGCTTTGCTTACTGAGGTATCAAGTGGGAGGAGGGTGGGTATGGGAGGCAGGGGCCAGCAGCCAGCAGAGCAGCAGATCCTGGCCAAGGTGTCCACTAGGTACTATTCTTGGGCTGGGCTCTGGGATTCAGAGACCGGTGAAACCCATGGTGGTCACAGTACAGGCCCAGTGGTGAATGACAGTCTCAGAAATCCAGGAGTACAGGAGAGGAACCCCTAATCTAGGCAGGAAACAACCAGGTGGTATAGCATTGTGCAAATGACCTGGGTTCAAATCCCAGCTCTGCCACTTCCCAGCAGTGTCACCTTGGCCACATGAGATGGGAGTGAGTTACTCAGAGCTGCTCTGAGTACTAAATGTGGTGATCACACCAAGCAGGCAGAGCAGGGCCTGGCACTCAGTGGGTGCTGAGTATGCCCCAGCTCACATTGGCCAGTGCGTGAGAGCTGAAAGGGCAGGGCAGGCTGGGGGTAGGGTGGCTGGGAGATGGACCGGTCCCTGCAGAGCCCACGCGGGGCTGGGGTGACAGGGTCAGTGTAAGAGACAAGGCAGTGAGCGACGCTGCTGGCGAGGTCCTGTGGCCAGTCCCCTTCAGCCTGCATTGACCTGTGGGGAGGGAGGATCTGTGAAGGGGGCTTGGAGTGGTGCTCAGTGGGTTTGGATGAGCAGTGGTTTATGTGTGGATGGGAGGCCCTGGAGCCCAGGGCCTGGGGAAAGAAGATGATGCCCTGGACTGGTGAGGACAGTGTGGACAGGGGGCAGAGGCAGGAGGGGCAACATGAAAGGGACAGAAATGAGGGACCCCTGGAAGGGGTGCAGAGAAGCGCAGCTGGGGATAAGCCCAGCTTTGTGGTTAGAGCAGGAGAAAGGAGGCAGGTGCTGGCCTGGGCAAGGACCCTGGGTTAGAGCCCATGCCTAGTGCCTCTTGCCCCTTCTTTCACACAGTGGACACCCCTCTCGATGGTGCAGGTAAAGCCAGCTGCCTCCTCAGGGCCAGGGGTAGGTGGAGAGTAGCCCATGTGCAGGCCAGACTATGGGTACCCAGACTAAGGGAGGCAGGGACGGGGTGACAGACAGACGTCAACAAATGGGGGGAGGGCAAGCAAAGGGAATGGGAGACCCGGAACAGGGCTCTGCAGCCCTCCTCCTCCTCGGCCCTGGACCAGTGTGTGTTGGGGAGTGGCTAAGGGGGTCACTGGGTGCCAAATGTCCCTTCCCTGGTCTGATCTCCTTGGAGAGAAGAAATCACTCTCCATCCAGTTAATCTAATTGCAAGTAATGAAGTTATAGAGATCTGTGAGCAGGGCGAGTGATTAGGAAACATTTCTTCCCTGCGAACAGTTTAAATCTAATTTTTGTTCCTAAAATCTAAAAATCAAGTAGAAACACTTGGGATTCATGCTGCCCTTGGCCAGGAGCAGGGCGTTTTCTGAGGTAGAGGTAGCAGCTTGGGGAGAGAACCAACGCCCCATCAAGGGGGTAGGTTGCAGCCCCCTGCTGAGGTTACCGCACCGTCCAATAGACAATGAGATCTCAAGACAGGGGACAGCCCCCGAATCACCTTCAGCCCTTTCTCAGATCCACCACATGAAACTGTTCCAGACACCTGTCCTGTGGCCTTCACATTGTGCCCCTAACTATCACACACACACACGCACACACACACACACACACACACACACACACAGCTGTTCTGATGGTCAGGTGCCCTGGTTAGTTCTGCTCTTTGTCCCTGCTCTGTCACTCCCTGACTGTGGGAACACTGAGCTCTTTCTTGGAGCCTCCGTTTCCCCACTGAATCTTGAACTTTATTTCTTGGGTCTCTCCGAATGTGACAGCCCAGAGTTTGATTGTTTTTTCCTCTCAGCCTCTTTCCTTTTGAATTGAGACTGACTCAGAGAAAATAAAGTGCAGGAGATGGATCCCAGGGGGCTCAGAAGGTGAATTCAGCTATCTGGGGGAGATCTCCCCTTCTTCAGCAGAACAGAGGTCATTGGGCAGCCCTGGCCTGGCCTAGCCTGAGCTCAGGAGAAGTCAGAGCTGTGAGGGGCCTGGAGCTTCCTGGAGGAGGCACAGCCCAGAGGCAGAGCTGAGAGCAGACAGAGGTGGTGAGCACATCTCTGGTAGTGGCTGAAGGCCCCACCTGGTGCAGGGTCTGTCTCCCTTCTCTGCATGTGAGCAGCCACCTGTAGGACCAGCGGCTCCATGATAAGGGCCCAGGCCTGTTCCTAGCCAAGGAGGTGAAAGAGCTCCAGGAAGGGAGGTGTGTGGATTTGGGAGACCTGGTGTTAGGTTCCAGTCACCAGCTCAGTGTGATCCTGAACAGATGCATCTTCCTCCTCCTCCTCTTCCTCTTCCTCCTCCTCCTCCTTCTCCTCTTCCTCTTCCTCCTCCTCTTTCTCCTCTACCTCCTTCTGCTTCTCCTCTTTCTCCTCCCCCTTCTCTGGGCCTCGGTTTACTCATCTGTCAAACAGGGCACAAGCCTGCCTGGGCCCACATGGTCTCCCCTAGTGCAGGAGGGCATCTGCTGGTCTCTGTGGGTGTCTATTCTTGTCCCCCCTACTCCCTCTATGGTACCCAGGGCTCTGAGTCCAGAGGCTGAGCCTATTGGAACTCCAATCCCCTTGCAGATGTGGAGGAGCCTAGAGAGATCAGGGGATGGATCAATGTTCATGTCTCAGCCTCTGACAGCAAAAGCCACCATGTACTGGGACATGAAACCACTGGGAGCCTGGCTGGGTAGCACTAGGGTGTGTGACTGTCAGATGCCAGTGAGGGCTTCCAAGTGAGGAATCCTGATCTGGGCGTGGCCAGGTGGAGGAGTGGGGGACATGGAAAAGGGGCTGCAGGGTACAGGTAGAGGTGTGAAGGGTCAAGGTGGTTGGTGAGTAAGAGGCTGGGATTTGGAATTGGACAGATCCCATTCAACTTCCTGTTCCACTCAGCTGGGCCTGTCATGAGGCTGGCATGGGGTACTGTGCATGGGGTTCCACAGAGCTGGGGGAAAGGGGATGCTCAATTACAGGGTTCCCCATCCCCTCTCACTCATCCAAGTCACCTGCTTTCCTGTCCCTAGCTGGCTTCCCCATCTGGTCATATAAGGTCCGAACAGGGCTCTGGGGGCCGGGGACATATCACCCCTCTTGGGAAAGATACTGGGCTTGCTTGGTGAGAAACCCAGACACTAACAGCTTGGGATCAGGAGTGTCCCCCCACATTGAAGGAGCCACAGACAGAGGTTAAGGGAGTACCCCAGGTCACCCAGCTCTTGGTGGCCCTCAGTGCTGTGTCCACTAATAAACTGGCATGGAATCCTGGCTTCAGACAGCTGGCCTGAGAGCCCAAAGGGCTCCTGTCTCTCTTCTGTCCTCTCCTGCCCTCATTCAGCTGCTTGCCAGGCTGAGGGGGGCCTGGAAACAGGACTCTGGGCTCCCTAGGAATCTAGGCCATGACCTGAAAAGCCACATTCTGGGGGCCTGGGCTGCCGGGAAGGGCAGGGTTAAGGCCTGCACTGTCCTTGCTCTTCATGTCTAACTTGCAGTTCCTAAAGCCCATCGCAGCTCCATGGAGCAAATATTGTCTCTCCTAGTGGCCTTGCAGCAGCTTAAGGAGGGCCCATCTTTCAGAGAGCATTCAAGAGAGGCCATCTGTTAGCCTAGCTTGGTAACAGGCATAACTCCATCAGAGCCGTACCTCAGTGGGGAGAGAATTCTCTTAGCCTTGATGTGAACAACCTTGGCCTGGTCTCTCAGCCAGAGCTCTGGGGTGGGTAAGAATGAGCGACCCCCATAACAGACTTGGAGGACACTGCCATGGGTTGCAGCTCTGCTCAGCATGAGAAAGATCTCCTGGTTCTAGTGGGCCACAAGTTGAAGCTATTCCCCTCTGTAGGCCACATTAGACTCAAGTAGGGAGAGTCCCCTTTTCTCTTTTATAGTCACAGCAGACCAGGCCACTTGGACTCAGCTAGGCCCCATGTGGAAACTAGGCTAGCCCATACTCTTTTGTGTTCTGGTTGGGCACGTGGTCCCAAGACAAGTGGTGTTATGATGATGCACTTGACTTGTGCTTGAGGGCTGTGTGTTCTACTCTCTCACGGCTTTCCTAGCACGGACCACAACTCTCACTGCGTAAGCCCTAGTGTGAGTCCAGCTTGTGCCATACCCCATCACCCTCTTCTATGAGACAGGTGTCTCTATTCCCATTTTGTACACAGATGACTGAGACATCAGCTAAGCTCACACAGCAGTGAATGAGGATCCTAACCCAGGAGCATCTGCTGGTGTCCCTCTTACTCTCTCATGCACAGCCTCTAAGTCTCAGTCTTTTCATCTGTAAAGTGGGGTGCCAGCAAACACCCATTATTGCTTCCAGGGCAGTTGCATGATGCCAGTGCAACATGAGTGGGAAGTCGGTCATGCACATGGGAGGGGGACTAGGCACACCCGCACATGTAAGTAGACCATTGATCCCTAAGAACAGCATCCAAAAGGACAGCGCTTGCTCCCCTCTGTAAATGATGGTGCCAAGAGACCATCTGTGTTTATACATACAAAAGCTAGTGCTTGGAGACAGAGCCATGGGACTTGCACTTTGGTAACACCAGTGTTTCTTGAGTTTTCATGGTGTATTGCAGGTAGCTGAAGATGCCTGGTGGTTCATGCCTGGGTGAGTGAGGCAGGTTGGGGATGAGCTGAGTATGCAACTCTGGTTCATCTTATTCAACCAATCAGGAACTTACAGCCCTACTCTTGTTAGGGACTGTCTGGATCCTCTAGACATGGCGGTGAAACATATGCCTGAGATCTCTCTGGGGAAGATAGTCCATGAACAACAAATTAAATGACCAGCCAGTTTTAGGCCACAGTAGTAGCTAGGAAAGAATAAGAAGGGCGTGATGGGGCAGAGAAGGGTGATCAGGGTGGGGGCAGCCCGGGCCTGGGAAGGCAGGCCAGGCTCAGTACCAGGCACGCATCTGGGCAAAGGGCACATGTGCAGGCCTAGGTGCAGGCAGTCGTGTGCTGGGCTCCACAGCCTTTGCCACAAGAAAGTGGGAAGGGCGAGGCCTCTGCGGTAAATGGAGCTCAGAGAAGGACCGTGACTGGCCAGGACCCTCCAGTGTACACATTGCACTGTTTTCATTTTCATCTTGTCTGAGATCAGCTAGGTCCAAAGTGATATAAGTGATGTATAGATATAGATATAGATATATAGATATCTCATATTGACGCCAACTGGAACTACCATCAACTCTGACCAATATCGTTTTTTTTTTTTTTTTTTTTTTGAACTGGGGATTGAACTCAGGCCCTTGAGCTTGCCAGGCAAACGCTTATTCTACTAGCCATCTTCCCAGCCCCATCCTTAAACTCTGGACAAGATATTTTTTTAATGCAAAGACTATTGTGTGAAGGAAATAGTGATTTAAAATGGACAGAAAGAGTGGATACAAGCCATTCAGGGTGAGATCTAGGTTAATTTGTTTTTCCCTCTCCCGATACATGCTGAGGTCCACAAGACAAAGCTGTGTTCTGAATGGTTTGGGAGTCGGAGGGCAGAGTGTGGGGGGTTTTAAGTGCCTGGAAAGTGGGAAAATCCCAGAAAGGGGAAACAAAGAAGGAGAAGTTCAAATTATGTATATAAATTCTTTTCAAATCCTTGGATAACTCTCTAACTGGTATGTGTAGGTAAGACTTCAACGTACTCAAGGCAAAACAATAACCAAAACAATGGAATTGGTGAGCAGGGAATTCACAGCAGGGCAGGGCAAGCCATCTGGTGTTAGAATTCTGCCACATATGACGCATGACAATAAACTCCCAGGAGGGCTAAAAATGAGGAATAAAGACCCTGTGTTTGTCTACAACAGAGGGACCCATCCTTACGTAAGGAACAAAATTTAAATAGATCTTTGCAAGCACAACATAAAATCAATAATGCACACATTGACAACTAGCCAAGAATAACTGCCAGCTAAAACAGTAGTTGTTACTCTTTTGGCCAATAGTAAAAATGGAGTCTCTAGAAAAGTATTATCACCATGTATAGCACACAATACAAATTACTAGACCTGTGAATAAACTGGACAATGTGACCCAAAATCAACAGAGAAAACCAGAGAATGAAAAAAGATTCACAGATGACTCAAATGATAGAATTAGGACTTTGGAACGGAAACTTCTGGGAGCCAACAGTAAGAGATAACCAAAGCTCGATAATCATCAATCAATCAATCAATCTACATTGGATTATAAGACAAAATACACAAAGAATCTATGTAAATATACATAAGTGATTAAATAAATTAATAAATCATTGAGAGGAGGCAAATCTCTTGTGCAGAAAGATTTTAAGTACTTTGTTCAGAAATTGTTCCTTTCCAGGGTAAGACTCAACTCCCCACTCCTTAAACATGAGCTGCCCTGACGGACTTCCTTCCAAAGAGTGCAGTGTGGGAGGGAGAGAGGAAAGCACCAATGGGGAGATACTTGACAAACGAGGTCAACGCTATTGGTCATCAATCATGTCGCCAAGGCATCCCTTTTATCAATGTAACTGGCACTTTCCACCTACAAACTTTCCCCAACTATATCCTCCAAAGGAATTGTAGGTAAAAGATCAGAAAAACTGTGGTAGAAGGCTGTATAGCCTTATCTCCTTCACCATATTTTTCAAAACTATCAAGGTCATGAAAATAAAGCAAAGTCTGAGAAATTAGACAGAGAACAGCCTGAGGAAACATGACGAGGGAATGAAATGTGTATTCTGGATGGGATCTAGAAACAGCAAAAGAACGTTACATAAACATGAAGGAAATCTGAGTCAATTACAGACTTATTTAATTATGTGTTAACATTAGCTGATTAGTTAACCATACTAATAGAAGGAAGGGAAAGTTTCATAATAGGAGAAGCTATGTGTATGATGGCAGATAATATGGGGGCTATGTACAATTTACTAATTTTTTTCTGTATAACTAAAACTGACAAAAATCTATTAGTTTTAAAAAAGACAGAATAAATTTATTTATTTATTTATTTATTTATTTATTTATTTGGAAGGGCCTACAGGGTGTTCAGAGTCTCACTACTAGATCACATTCGTAGTGATCTGCCTGTTTATAGCCTCCCAAGAGCTGGGATTTCAGGTCCACCCCACCATGCCCAGTCTCAATTGTTATCTCAGTGCACCCAGGGGGCGGGGCAGGCCCAGCAGGCCTGGGGATAGAACCCCTGGCCCCTGCACCTGCTTGCAAGCACTTTAATCCACTAAGCTATTTGGCTGGCCTGGAGAATAAATTTATTGGGTGGCGCTAGCATTAGGTTGTACACAATACCAGAAAAGATCAATAAACTAGCACACAACAGTTAAATGTCACCCAGATCAGAACACAGAGAAGCAAATACTGAAAACAAACAAACAAAGCCTGCCACGCTTGTGAGGGGAGAGGAAGAATGAGACGTAAAGCAAACGTTCAAAGAAAAGTTAGAAAACTAAACTCAGAAGGTGACAAAGGGAAGCAACCTGTCCATTCAGGAAGCGGAGAGAATCCCAAACGGGACAAGTGCAAAGAAACCCAGACCTAGACCCCTTAGAGTCAGATTCCTACTACTCAAAGATTAAGGAAAGATGAAAGCAGTCAGGGGAGGAGGAAGGAAGTTAGCTTCTAGGGGAACAAGGATGACAAAGGAAACTGGCTTATAGGCATGGAAGTCCTAAGACAATGCAGCGTCTTTACCATTCTGGGAGAAGACAGGCAGATGACTTTTAGTTTGGAATTTTAGTCCTCCCAAATATTCTTTTAAATTAAAGTGAAATAAAAACATCTTCAGTTATGACCATACTATAAAATATCCTCGAGGAAGTATTTGGTCAAAAGGCAACTGATGTCTGACGACCAAAGAAAATATGAAAAAGCACAGGAAATGGTAAATATAGTAATACTTGCTCCTTCAGTTCTGTAAAAGTTAATTAATGAATCAAAGAATAAAGAAGAACAATGTATTGTGGAATTTATAACACAGGCAGAAACAAAATGCATGAAAATAAGACACATGAGGGTCAGGAAGATAGCTTGGTGATGTAAGCGCCTGCCTAGCAAGCTCAAGGACCTGGGTTTGAACCCTGGTACCACATGCCATGCCAGCCCCACACAAAGATGGCCACTGAAACTGGGCATGGCGGCGCACACCTGTAATCCTAGTGCTGGGGAGGCTGAGACAGGAGGATCAGTATGAGTCCAAGCTGCATAGTGAGACTGTACCAAATAAATAAATAATCAAAAAATTTAATAAGACACATAAGCATGATATAAATGGCACTGTACTGTCAATGTTCTTAGGGCCAGAGAGGTAGCTCAGTAGAGTAAGTGCTTGCCTGGCAAGTTCAGGGTCCTGAGTTCAATCCCTGGTACTGAAAAAAAAATAATGTTCTAATGCTCTTGTATGAATGAAGTAGCACAACATTAACTTCAGGTAGAGTGAAGTAAGCATGTGTGAGCAAGGCTCCAGTGAGCTCAACAGAAAAGCACCAGAGGATTGTAAGCACCACAGAAAATATCAAGAATAACACAAGTAAGTGTAATTAAAACACCAGTGAAAGAGACAAATTGCAAAATGAATCTGCTAATTCAGCTAATCCAGAATGCAGACAGGAATGTAGGATCAAAGAAACAAAGAACAAACGAGGCAAAAATGACAATGTGAATATCGTCATTGAAATAAAATGTCAGAGATGTTTAGATTAGTTTAAATATTCCCACCTATGTGAAATTTACAAAATATGCACCTTAATTATAAAGATACGAACTGCTTGAGGACCAAAAATTTGAAAAGATATGAAAAAAAATGTGAAAAGCTTGGGAAAGCTGGTTATCATATTAAAGAAAGTAGACCTCATGTTGAAAAGAATATGAGAGACAAAGAGCAACATGACAGAAGGTTCATTTTATTAAAAGGATATGTGTAAATGCACTGGACTATGTCCCTCCAAATTCATATATTAAAGCAACAACTCCTAACGTGATTGTCTTTGAACATCGGCTGTATAAAGAGATAATTAAGGTTAATTAGTACATAAGGCTGGAGACTTCACCTGATAAGGTTAGTGCCCTCATAGGATATCTCCTTGAATTTTTGTGTACTCTTTCTGTTCACCGTGTGAGGACACACAAATATTAGGGCCATCTTCAAATCAGGAGGAGTCCACTCACCAGGAACCAGTGCAGCTGGCATGTTGAGCTTGGTCTTCCCAGCTTCCAGAACTATGAGAATGAAATTTCTGTTATGTGAGGCACCCATTGTATAATATTTGGTTAGGACAGTAAGAACTGACTAAAAAAGGATATATAAATCACCAATACCAGAAATAGAAGAGTAATCACTACAGATTGTCATAGATATTAAAATGTTAACACAGGAATATTTTGCACAACTTTACGTCAATTTAGAAAACTGGAGAAACTACTATAACTGCCAAAACTATCATAAGAGGAAATAGAAACTCTGAATGGTCCTATACGTAGTATTTGAATCATATTTATAATTAAAATTCTCTGCAATGAAGTTTCAAAATGATGAATTCTACCCACCATTAGAAAAGGGGACACTTTCGCCATTCCCTTTTCTTTTTGTGTGTGTGTTATGGGGTTTGAATCTAGGGCCTTTTATATGCTAGCAACTGCTCTAACACTCAGTAACATCCCCAGTCATTCATTGTTCATGTTGAGGCCAACACCGCTGACATCACACCCTGGGTTTTGAAGAGAAATATTACCTCAAGATCCTGGATGCAAAAATTACCAAAAATATTAAGAAAATAACATCCAGAAATACAGAAAAAGGTTAATACATCATGACAAGTAGACAAGAGCATGAATACAAGATTGGTTCAACATTAGAAAGTCAAAGCAAGTTGCTGCATGAGCATAACAAGGGATAAGAGTCACATATGATCATCTCAATGGATGTCTAGAAAGCATCTACAAAGCCTGACAGCCATTCATGACAAAAACTCCTAAGAAACTTGAGAGGGGGCTTCCCACAACTGTACAAAGGACTTTAATACAAGCCCTACAGACAACAGGAGATGTTGTGGTGAAAGACTGAATATATTTCACCTGATAGGGTCAAATCAAAATGGCAAGGATGGTCATCACTGCTACTCAACATTGTATTGAAGGCCTTAATTATTTTAATAAAGGAAGAAAAAGAAACCAAAGACAAAGTTTAGAGAGAAAATATGAATTCATTATTTGCAGGGCATACATGTTTTTCTAAGGAATCTACAAAAACATGCTAATGAATTTAACAAGTTTCAGGATACAGCTATAAGCAGAGTTATGAAACTATTAGTTGCCAGTCTCATTTGAAGCATAAAAGTCAAAGGATTTCTCTCTGCCAGAGGTGGATATCTATAGTCTGTGAGTCATATGGCCCACCATCTGTGTTTTGTTTATCCGGTGTGCTAAGAATTTTTAAAGTGGTTAAACGTTTCAAAACAACACGAAAACAGTATTTTATGATGTTTAAAATTGTACAAAAGTCAAATTTCAGTATTTATAAGTGGATTTTTATTCGAATGTAGTAAAGAGCTCATTTGTTGACATATTGCCATATTTTGGATCTGGAATGTTCCTCAAAGGCCCGTGTGCTAAAGGTTTGATCCTGTAGCTCTGCTGGTGAGCAGAAATTTTAAGAGGCGAGACACAGTGGAGGCCTCAGGTTGCTGGTGGCAGGCTTTTGAAGGGGACCAGGGAACGCTGATCTCTTCTGTTTGCTTTTTTCTCTGCATCCTAGCAATAAGGTGAAGCTCTGTTTTCTACCACATGCTCCCACCATGCTTTGCTACAGGCCCCAAAGCCCCAGGGCCAACCAATCACGGACTAAAACCTTCCTAACTGAGATTCTAAATAAACCTTCTGCTTTTACACATTTACTTTTTCAGGTATTTTGTCACAGTAGTGGAAAGCTGACTGCCATACCAATGATCTATGCCTAATTCCACATTACAATGGCAGAGTTAACTATCTGGAGCAGCCTATGGTCTGAAAAGCCCCAAATTTTTACCCTTTGGCCTTCTCAGGGAAAGTTTGCTGATCCCTATTCTACACTAACAACAATTTTTTTTTAAATATTAAAAAATGAGGGGAGCCAGACAGGAGGATCATAAGTTTGGGCACAGCCTAGGCAAGTTAGTAACTTA
>NDGN011454769.1:0-10246 GCA_002564285.1 Tympanoctomys barrerae
CTGTGAAAGCCTGAGAGAATGCTTTCTCTCCAGGTGACTCTCCTTAGGCACACTCTACATCACATCATTGATCACTTTCCTCTGTGGACCCATAATGTACCCTTAATCAGAAAATTTGGGACACAACTGAGTTACATGTTACAGTACAGTTTCTCCTATGTCCTGAGTCCTCAATGACCTTGCAGAGCTAGGGCCAAAATGTTGGCTGTCCTTGCAGCCCCATTCCTTTTCTCTAAGTTTTGTTCTACAAACTTAGATTGTTAAATCTCCAGAAGAGAAGCCTGTTATGATTACCCTATAACATAGGCAGTTGAGCTTAACCTCACTATCTATCTGAAGATCAAACATTTTAGACATAACATAGACCAGGTATTTTCCATCAAATATTGATATGAAACTACAATATGTTAACATACAATATGGAATATATAAAATACCAAGCTAGGGTAGAAAGTAATATCTGGGTAGACTGTTAAGAACAATCCTAAGAGGGAATAACTATGAAGCAGCACAGGAATTTTAGGCTAATATCCTTTACATAATATAAACACATACATAAAAAGAAGCTGCTCTGTGTATCTTACAAGGATGTGTACATATTTTCAGAGGTGCACTACACATACCTAAGTTGGTGCCAGAGAGGGAAGGCAGGTCCTGGAAGCGAGGGGACAAGGGCTGGGAGGGCATCCTGCGCACACTGGTGTCCTGGAAGGGCCTTGGATGTTTCGGCCAAGGGTGACATGTTTAGGGCTCTCCATCTTTTCCCTCTCTGGCATTGACTCTCTTATTTTGCTCCGTGATGTGGCTTCTGAGTAACATGTCTCTTGGTAAAAAATGTTTAGTATAAAAAAACAGCTTTAAAGACACTTCTCGGTGTGGATAAAGTATTGTGCTTGATGCAGTTGGCTTATATTCTTCAAGCTACTCTAATACTATCTGTGTGCCTTAGGCTAAGCTGCTAAAAGCTTTTGTCCTCATTGTCCCACCTGTAAACTGATGACAAAGCACCTCTGCTTCTCTCAATCTTTTAAGTTTATTATAATAAAGGGAAAAAGTCTGATGACCCATGGCATGAAAACTACAATCAGTGTGTTATATGAAGAATTCTGATTACAGTGTATGAGTTAGTTAGTAATGCTAGCACTGTGCTTGCCTAAAAGCTTCTTGGCAGAACTAAAAGAAGAGAAAAATCACTTAGGCTCCCATTCAGGAATATATCTATGGGCATCATTCTACTTGCCTCAGACTTCTGCCAACTCTCCTGTGGTGGCTTAGATGTGAGATGTGCACAGAGGTGGGGCCGTGGGTAGTTGACTAGGTTACAGAATGCTCATCAATAGATTCACTCATGGACAGTAGCTGACCATGCTGGTGAGAAGTAGAGATGGGTTGCAGGTTGGTCCCTGGAACCTGACCTGGAAGCACCTCTGGCTCTCTGTGTCCTAGCTTTCATGGCTTCAGCAGCTTTTGTCCACCAAACTCTTCCACCTTGTTGTTGCTTCCTTGGAGCCAGTCAGCCATACACTGCATCTCCTGAAGCTGCGAGCCCAAATAGGCTTCTTCTCCCTTACATCACAGAGGTCAGGTATTTTGTTCCAGTGATGGGAGAGTGACTCATAAACCACCCTAAGTGAATTGTGAGCTGAAGTCCTCACTCTTCCAGTCAGATTGTTAAAGTTTCTCTAGGCTGGGTTCTCTTATGACTGAAGTATGATTTATTAAAATATCTTAGGTCTGTTAATTCTGTTTTCTGATTTGTCTCTTTAATCAATCCAGGGGTTCCTTTTTTTTTTTCTCTTTTTGAGACAGGGTCTCGCTATGTAGTTCAGGCTGGGCTTGAGTTTCCTATGCAGCCAGATTTGTCTGACAATTATGGTGATCCTCTTGCCTCAGTCTCCACGAGCTGGGACTATATGCATGTGCCATCATGCCCAGCCCCAAACATTTTTATTCCACAGATATTTTATACCCTTGAAAGTCATGAAAGCCCCTTCGAGCTTTGACTTTTATGGTTTATATCTATTTTTACTTACTGTATTAGATGTTAAAACTGAGAAATTAAGTATTTATTATTTGATTGTTTTAAATTAGTACCCATTTTAGTTAACATTCATAACACGTTTTCCAAAAACAATAGTTATTTTAAGAAAATCTTTTTCAAAACCAAAAATAGGGACAATAGTGTTTCTACAGTTTGCAAGTATCTTTCAGAT
Source organism: Tympanoctomys barrerae (assembly GCA_002564285.1). NCBI lineage: Eukaryota > Metazoa > Chordata > Mammalia > Rodentia > Octodontidae > Tympanoctomys > Tympanoctomys barrerae. The sequence goes on from NDGN011454769.1 coordinate 2,214, forward strand.
TTTTTTTTATGACTATTGCCAGAAGCGCATGTTGAGTTAAATGCTTATATATCTAATAATACCTCCAAAATTTTATAGCATGGAATATCAACTTTCATTTAAAAAAATAGCCTAGCATTAAATCTTTGTCTTTCATCTGCTATTCAAGTAGTAACATTTTCTATTTTAAGTTCGATGAAAGAATCCAGGAAAATTTAACTTCAAGTGACTTTTACAAGGAACATTAAATCTGTCTAGAATAACATTAGGTTGAACTGCATGAAATTGCTAACATTTTACCACTTTTGACCCAGTAAAATTTCATACAAGTTTTTTTCTAATAAATAAACAAGTAATGCCCATCTGTATTCTTAAAAAATCTTTATGAAGGAGAATTTTCTCTTTTTTGTGGAAGAATTTAGACTATAGTGAACAAAATGGCTTTGTAGCCTTGGATCAGGGTCTTGGAAAAGTTTGAGGATATAGTTTATGGGTTTTCTCCTGACTGTTGAAGAAAAATGCAAGATACCCTAGAAATTTATGAGAAATTTATCAGTTCTCATTTTTTTTCTCCCTAGCTGTACCAAATAACATTTTGCATGAGATGAAAACTGAGTTCATCTTATTTTTGAAATCTAGTATATACCAGCTATTAGGAGACAGCTTAGTAAATAAATCTTTAAATTTTATATTTTGACTATTGTTAAATAGCCTTAACAGAACTCAGTAATATAATGGCAATATAGTAATACTTTAAATAAAGCAATAATATATTTATCTATGCAAACACTTATTGTAATATATGTATGATGTTCAGTCATAGAAATATAATCTGTATTTTTATTACAATTAATTTAATTTTAAACTAAAGCCCATCCTCTCAAAGCCAAGAGTTATGTGAAGATATTGCTCACCATTGATGCTTCTTATTTTAAAATACAAATAGATACTCTGTTCTGGTATTCTAATGTGCCACAGCCAAAGCAATCACTTTTTAATTTATTGTGAATCTAAATTTTAATCATTATTTTTCCCTTGAACTGTGTGCTAGTTATAAATTATCCTAAAGACAGTGTGAAATGTCAACAAATCTTATATGACAGTGGAGCTCATTTAGAGTCTTAAATCAACAGTGTTTTGTGCCGGGAGCTAGGAAACCAGGAATTTTAGCCAATAAATAAATAGAGAAAAGAGAAAGGTCTTTTTTCTGACATAATCATGAACAATTCAACTGTGTTTTGTTGTCATCACCCAGTTCTGTAAGTATCGAGGTCCATGGCTCATTAAGAAGAAACCTCCACATATGGAATGCCTTATCAAAGGCTTCCCTGAAACCGTTCAATCAATCAATCAATCAATCAATCAATCAATCAATCAATTAATTTAAAAAAGGGCCAGCCAAGTATCTCAGTAGATTAAAGCATACAGGGGCCAAGAGTTCAATCCCTGGGGCCTGCCATGTTGGCCCCACCCTCTGGGCATGCTGAGATGGCAATTGACACTGGGCGTGGTGGCGTGTGCCTGTAACCCAGCTCTTGGGAGGCTGTAAACAGGTGGGTCACTATGAATCTGATCTAGTAATGAGACCCTGAACATCCTATAGCCCCTGCCCTAAAATGCAACAAAACAAAACAAAACAAAACACAAAATAAAGGAACTTTTAGGTTAAATACAAGACAATAAGAATGGAAGTGATACAATACAGAATATGCTTTCCCATGAAGAGGTCAGATTCAAGGGATTGAAGCATTCAGTCTCTGACATTAAGGAAGTAACATATGGAATACAAAAAAGCAATGTACCTGCAGCAGTGTCTTCTGTAGCCTGGTGTGTCCTAATTTTGTGTTCTGCTTGTCACCTTACACAGTGTGCATTCTATTCCTGCAGGCCACCTCTGCGTCATCTGGGGAAAATTGGAACTGAAACATTGGATGCTGTGTGGATCTGGCTCTACGAACTTGTCAAGAGCTGTAAGTCAAAAAGAAGAAGCAGGCATCTTCTCCACATCCCTTTTCTTTGGAAAATAATAGAGCAGGTTTATGTGTGCTCAGACAAAAGGTCATACCGTGTGTCATAGTTATATTTTATTTTAGCTTATTCTTTTCAGTAAGTACTAATCCCACCTAATTTCTTGAGTTTTTACTCTGAGGACATATTTCTTATGAACACCATTTTGAATCTCTTTTTTCTGTCTTCTTTGTTTTATATATTGTACCTGTGGATCCAAAAGCCAAACTTAGTATTTAGAAAGTGTTATTTAATGCTGAGTCAAAAAGTGGATTAAGTAAAGCCATGTTACTGTGGTCAGTACCATAGAGAGCTGGCTTGGAGAAGACCTATATGCTCACCTTTCTCTTATTGCTCCTAGAGATCCGTTTTTAGCTTCCTTAGCTAATGTTTCTCTTTCTTTCTCTGAAAGATACAGGGGAAATAAGTAGTAGATGGAACTAGGTGTTTCTTTGAGAAATTCACAAAACAATGCATTTGTCCTAAATAATTTTCTGAGATCTATTTGTGATAGGAAATTAAGATGCAAATATGTGTCTTAGGAAAGTATGACACTTTTTTTGGTCTTCTCGTTGTCAAATCACTATCGCGTCTTTGTTTACTTTTCAAAAAATGCACCAGTCTGTAACCATGATCCCAGAGGCATAAAGGTATTTTGTAAGTATTACTATTCTTCAAGGTGGAAGTATTGTTTGTCTCTTAAATGATAGATTCAAAATTCGGACAACTTTTTTTATAGCTGCCTTCTTATCTGAAGTTCTGATTCATCCTTCTCTGACCCAATTCCTAAGCCAAGTCTCACAAGGCAGGCAGATTGAGTGGTGAAGAAAGAATTGCCTCCTCTCCAAGCTTGATCTCTCTGTGGCATGGGTGCACCTGTAGAGAGGTGTCATTTATTTGAAATCTGGGAGGACTGATTTATTAAATATTTATTAAGTATTTTAGTTACGAGTCTTGTTTACCATTTGTGTTTCTTTTGATGTCACTAATTGTAGGAAATGGTGATTCAGGTAATAAACTCATTGCAATAACTATGTCAGGCAGGGAGATGTTAATAAGAAGCTTGATTTAAAAAAATATTGGCATGGGACCCTGTTCAGAACTCCTAGGCTTCAGAGCAGTTATGCTCAGCAGTTCCTTCCAGCAACATGTTGGGTCTCACTAGCTGGGCATCCTCATTTACACTGTTCTCATGGTACCTCAGTAATGGGGCAGTTCTCTTCTATAAACAGCTTAGAAAATGACCATAAACATAAGAACATTATATAAATAAAATTTATAATTACTCTGAAAAAAACAGTTTTGAACTAATTTGATTAAAGCCAGAAATTATTCATTATCCATCTTTGTTATGTCATGATTTGACACTTGTAAACTGATGTCAACGTAATACATTCGGAAGATTTCTCCTCCTGAGAGAAGTGTAGCTTAGCAAAGTGATATTTAATGTTTTCTATGTTATTTATTTAACTAAAATGCTTGATTAGATGTTAAGCAGAATAGGGGTTAATGATTTTTGTTATTGATACAAAAATTAAAAAAGAATAAAACAAGGTTAATGATGTATGCCATTATTGTCATTATAGAAAATAAAACATACAATTGTTGGACCTAGTGAAAAAATCTGAGAATAATTAGCAAAATCATATAGTATTTTAATCTTATAATTAAATAACTCATTTAGCTATAATATTTTGTAATGTTGGTCTTGATTAGATTCACTTAAATACAAGAAGTTGTACATTATTTTCAATGTAAGTGATGAGAACAAGCACACTACAATTTTAATGTTAAGAAAAGAACCACTGAAATCTATAGCATATACTGATCCCCGAAAGAATCAATCAATCAATCAATCAATCAATTATACATATGGGGAGAAAAGAAACAAATCAAGGGCTCCTAGGTGTAGTGGAATCAAAAAATTTTGGACACCTTTAGCTTTGGAAGCAATAAAACCTCTGGCATTTTATGTCATGGTAGGGTGACTATATTAAAAATAACATATTTTGTATCACAAAATAGTTAGAAGAGTGGATTTACAATATATTTACCAACATTTAAGGCGATGGAGATGTTCATTATCTTCACTTGATCATTTTTCAACACATGCGAATTAAAACATCACATTTTTATCTCATAGAAGATACAAATATTATGCTTTAATACAAATAAAATTAATAAGCTAAAAAGTTAACCAAAACAAGAATAAGATATCTGTGGACTTTGATCATCTCTAAAAACTCAATAGTGTTCTTTTGTTCTATGGACTGTTTAAAAGAAAAACTTTTTATTTTTCTTACACACTTTATTTTTAGGGTTGCCAGATTTAGGAAATAAAAATACAGGATTTCCATTAAATTTGAATTTTAGATAAACTATGAATAATAATAAGTATTCCCATGCAAAATTTGGTACCCATGTACCCAAAAGTTGTTTGTTATTTACTTGTAATTCAAATTTAACAGGAAATCCTGCATTTTCTCTGGAAAATCTAATTATTTTAAACTTTCTGAATTTTGTTGCTCTGGTACTGGCTACTAAATTGAGATGTTAAGTTTGAAATGAAATTCTCAAAGGCATGAAAATGCAAATATGTTTCTCTTATAGCTAAATTCAAACTCATAATGTTTTCCTAAACTATGCCATCTTTTGTGTACATGGAATTCACAAGAACATTGACATTTATTTAAATTATGTACTGTTATACAGATGTTCTAAGTTAGACCATAAGAAAGCATTAGTGCAGATCAAAAATGTTTTTGCATTGGCAATTTTATACAGCTTAACCTAGTATGTGAGAAAAGATGTTCCTTTTTGTGAGGGAAACTAAGCCAAAATAGTCATTGGATTATCCAAAAAGACATGCAATGGGTCTCTCTGAGAGGATTTCTTTATGTGTATTGCTGCAGGTAATTTGTTGAAGGGACTCATTCCTTGGGCCATTTCACAGCAGCATTTGCAATGACCTTTTAAACAAAGCAAGTGAAAATGATGTGGGCAGTAGTGAGTAACCTACCTGTTTATGTTTACCAATATCCTGCCATGATTAAGTGAGACAACTGCAAAGATGATCACCTCTTAAGAGATCAACCATTTGTCTTCACAGCAAGTCAAGTGGATAGAAGCAATCAACATAGCTTGGAGGCATCATCATTTTGCTAAGCATGTGGGAGGCAGACAGGCATGAGATACGCACACATGAGTTGTCCTCCCTCAAAGGTCAGCCTGCTACATTGCGAGTGTGAGCTTGAATCCAGGATGCCCAATAACCTCAGTTTAGTTTTTCTGATGTCACTACTTGGATTCTATAATATATGTGACATTGGAAGAAAGCAGGAAAATAGTGAGACACTTTGGCAGCATAAAGGAGATTTCACTAACTTTCTGTAAAGCTGAAATTATATATATATATATGTATGTATATATATGTACATATATATGAAAGATCATATCTAATATTTTTATACAGGTTTTTCTCAACAAGTGTTAAAGCTCATTATTTCTGTCATCATCATCATCATCATCACTATCTTTTTTTTTTTTTTTTTGTATTTTAGNTTCAGGGTCTCACTACTAGGTCAGACTCATAGTGATCTGCCTATTTACAGCCTCCCTAGAGCAGGGATTACAGGCACACACCACCACGCCCAGTCTCAATTGCTGTCTCAGTGTGCTCCTGGGGCGGAGCCAGCATGGCAGACCGGTGGATCAAACCCCCAGCCTCTGCGCCTTCCTGCAGGTGATTTTAATCCCCTGAGCTATTTGGCTACTATCATTATTTTGAGACAACATCTTTTTTTTTATGTATTTGATGCAGGGTCTCACTATGCAGCTTAGACTCATAGTGATGCTCCTGTTTTCAGTCTCCCCAGTGCTGGGATTATAGGTGTGCACCATTACACCCAGACTCATACACCTGGGTGTACAATTTAAAACAAATAGAAGTTAAGTTCTTGAAGAGAGGGAAGATATTCAATAATTAATTACCTTATATAAATTGTCATTCCAGAAGTATTTGATAGTGATAGTTAGACTTTAATTTTGTTTTTATTAAATGCCTTTATCAATTTTCAAAGGCTTTTCTTTTTATTATAATTTTCTTTTATTTTGAAGAGTAAAAACAAGAGCAAGAAAAACAAAAACAAAGACAGAAACAGGGTAATATGTAACAATACATACGTTGCAGATTTTCAAGACAAGAATAACTGATTAACAGTGATTGATATATTATCTATTTTTATCGTCAAATCTGTTGCTCAGATTAATAGATACAGTTATGAAAGATGGGACATATGATTGAATATCACCACACATTTTCAAGAAATCTTAAAGTTTTGTTTTTTTTAAATTTAGTTACATCTCAATTTTAGATATAAGCTTTTGTACAGCTTAGGCTATTTTTTCTAGTGAATAAAAATGACTTTTATTGATATGTTGTTATGTAGTTCATAACATAATGTGCCATTGACTACTTTCATAATATTCCTACAGAGAAAATAAAAATGATGTATACTCAATCTTAGGTGAAATTTTTTGGGTTTTGATATGTGAACTAAGCATTTTTTACTGAACATATTCTGTTAGAAATTTATTTGAGTGAATAGACAAAAGTCTTTCTAATTAAATTTGTCTGATACATGACATTAAAATTATACATATCAATTGAGTAATAAGATAATTTGGTACAGTGTGTGGCATTTGAATCAGGTAAACATTGCCATCTCCTCTCTCTCTCTCTCTCTCTCTCTCTCTCTCTTTCTGTCTCTTCTGTAGTTAAGACAGGGTCTACAGGGCCTACAGGGTCTCACTACGTAGAACAGACTTGTAGCATTTCCCTGTTTTCAGCCTCCCAAGTGCTGGGATTACAGGCCCACACCATCACTCCCAGTCTCAATTGCTGTCTTAGTGTGCTTCGGGGGTGAGGCCTACTCTTTCATCTTCATCTGTGGTTGAGATCATGAGGTACTTGTCCTTTCTATGCCTGGCTTATTTCACTTAACAATAATGAGCTCCAGTTCTATCCCTGTTGTTGCAAAAGACAAGACCGATAGAATAGCATTCCATAGACCACATTTTTGTAGCCATTCTCCAGCCAATAGACACTAATTATTTCTTTTTCTTGTTCATTGTGAATACTGCTGCCAGAGCCCGGGAGTGCAGGAGTCTCTCTGACACACTGATTTCATTTTGGGTGGACATACACTGAAGGATAGAGTGCTGAATAGTGTGGTTGTATTCTAAATTTGCTGAAGACCCATATACCAATGATAGCAAACCTTTTGGAGCTTTCCATGACGACAAGCAGCCTGACATGGCAGGCCTGTATAGGTTCACCACCATCTATACTGTTTTCCAAAATGGTTATGCAGACTCACATTCCTACCAACAGTGTTTAAAGGTTTTCTCCACAATGTGCCAGAATTTGTTATCTATAGTTTCTTTGATAATAACATTTTCACTGTGGTAATCATAATACTTTATACTTATCAGAAGTAACTTAGTTATCTTCATTATCTTCTTGCAATTCTTAGTTTCTTTGATAATAGCTATTTTCATTGGGCTGAATGTATTACCTTCTACTTATCAAAAAGTTTCCAAAATGGGGAAGGAACAGAAATATTTTTATTGATTATTCCAAGATTTTTGTAGTCATCAATAATTTTGGAACTAAAATAATATTGTTCTCATTTACTATTGGTGTCCCAAATTTTCTGTTCAAGGAGATTATGGGGCCACAGAAGAAAATGATTGGCAATGTATAGTGTGCCTATCTCAGGCTTTCACAGAAAGCAAATTGGTCAAGCAATGACCGTGACTCATCCACATGGATGACACTGACAAAGGATCTACAAACTGCTGTACATGGTTTGAAGGTAAATCCTGAGGAAACTTGACTGATCTTGTCAGATACAAAAGTTACAGTTTTAGTTATATGCGTCTTGCTTTATCTTGGTCTTAACCATCCAGCAGACAAGTATAGCTATGAGATATAAAAAGTAAAGCCATATTAATATGCTGAGCTGTAAAAGGCTCAAGTCAACAAC
>NDGN011454773.1:0-18281 GCA_002564285.1 Tympanoctomys barrerae
TCATCACTGACTCTCACCTGCATCTAACTCAAAAGTCCCTTTGGGACCCATGGCAGCAAAAGTCCCTTTGGGGACCCATCAGGCAGACACTAGCAGTTATGGCCCCAGGGCTTCCCCAGAAGTGCCATCACATGTGACCACCTTTGCCTATTTAAGTTTGACATTAGAATTAAATTGAAAATTAAAAATTTAGTTCCTCAATTGTTTGCCTCATTTTAAATGCTAAACAGTTATGTATGGTTGGTCACTACCATATTGGACAATGTAGATACAGAATATTTCCACTGCTGCAGAAAATTCTTTTTTTTTTTTTTTTTGGTGTTGTGATGATAGTGGAATCTAAGTCAGGACCTCACACTTGCCAGGCAGGCGTTGCACCACTGAGCTAAATCCCTGGGCCTAGAAAATTCTACTAGACAGTTCTGCTGCAAGAGGATCCCATAACTGGCATACCTTGATGCTCTTGGTTTGCTGATTGCAGTCATAGTCCATGGGAACTGTGCTAGCTAGATGGAATGCTGGGAAGCATAAGGAAAATGCAAGCACGTTCTGCCTCTAAGCTTGGTACATGTGGTCCCTTTGCCTGGAATGCTCATGCTGTGAGAACTCCTGACGTATTTTCCTCTCTTCTGGTGTGAGTATGCACCTTCACATGTGTGCTCCTGAATCCTTTCTCCCCTTTCCTCCCCTCAGTTGTGAGAAACTGTCTTCTCACGTTTATTACTGTTTTCCTGTTACTATGCAGCAGCATTAGAACTGATAAGTGAATCATGTTTTATAGTTAGCTCAGAAGGCAAAAATGAAGTAGAACCAAAGTTACTTTTGAAAAATCTCTTAAATCTGCCATATGCAAAAGCATGCAGAAATCTTAGAGAGATACCTACGTATAAATACTACTGAGCTAGACTACGAAGGAAGAGCTAGAGCAGGTACCTCCACTTAAACCACTTGCTCTGTAGGACAGCCACAATCCCAGACAGTGAAGGGAGTTCTGGATTGACCCAGGTGGCCTGCATCATTTTCTCCTGTGGTTCTCAAAGTATGTGTCCTTCAGATCAGGAAGGTCAGCATCACCCGGGATATGTTAGAAATGCAAATTCTTAGGTCCTTCCTGACTTTCTCAATTAGAAACTCTGCTGACAACCTGTGTTTTTCCCCTAGATCATACTAAATTTGAGAACTATTGGTTTATTTCCTCCCATTTTAATATTTAGCTCTGCAGTTTAGTATAGATTGATTTGTTTGCTCTTGTGAAGGTGAAATAGGAAAACCCCTTCTTTTTTTTTAAAAAAAAAAAGCTTAGATTGGGTCATAGGATTCAGTAGGCACTCCATAAAGTTTTACTGAATTGAATCTAAATCATAAAAAATCAGATTATTGTGTTCTTTGAATCTGACTCTTTGAGGAGCAGGAGAAGAGATTTGCCTCCTGCCTGCTGCCTTCCTAGGAGCCATTTTTACTGGACAGAGTCATCTTGGACATTGGTCTCATCTTAGAAGAAGTAGGAGATAGGGTATGATGTCTCCTAGTAACTTAAGGCCACTGAAGGTGTGTGACATATTCTTTGTCCCAAAGAGTGTTCTCATTCTTCATAATAGAGGATTCTTCTTTAGGAAAGGTGCTGTCAGAGCTGGGGGCATCTGCTGTGCTGCCAGAGCTGGCTGTATAAGGGCTTTCCGTGTAACCAAGCAATCATCCTTTCCTGTATTTGTTGGTCCTTTCCTTTATCATCCTTGCCTTATCTATTTTGATTTTGTGACTGTTAAGCAAGAAATCTTTTATAATGAGGTGAATTCTTAGAAGTTGAGATTGAAAGGGCCAGTGAGATAGCTCAGCAGAATAACCTGCTTATGCCAGCACAGGGACCTGGGTTTGGTCCCTGGCACCACACGCAGCTCTAGCCCCTGCTGAGCCAGCCACTGAGACTGGGCATAGTGTTGCTCACCTGTAATTCCAGTGCTAGGGAGGCTGAAAGTAGGAGGATCACTATGAGTCTGAGCTGCATAGTGAGACCCTGTACCAAGTTAACAGAGAGAGAGAGAGAGAGAGAGAGAGAGAGAGAGAGAGGTTGAAGAGGAATTTGCACCACTCCAGACTGAAGATAGTTACGTGTGTGAGCTGTCTCATCCTGTTGCTCTCCAGGCAGTCAAGATGTGTATGGTAAGGCTGCTTATGCCTTCCTGCCTCACCATTTCTGATGGAAACACAGCTAGTCCATGACCTTTTTCATTCAACTGGGCCTTCCTTATTTGTCAGTTCTTTGGATTTCGCCAGTTTGGGGAATCTCCAACAACCAAGCTTTCCACTGTATTATTGTTCCCAAAAGGGGTTGTTGGTTTGCTTCTCAGGCTGTGCTCTTTACTTTAAGGAACTAGGCTTTCCTGGCCTTGATGGATGTTTCCAATTACGGACATCCTCCCTCATTATCTTCCCACAGGCTTGCCTGACCTTCGCTGTGTTCAAAAGCCCTTCCACGTTTATTTTGGTTCAAGGTTACAAATATCTCTTAATTTTGTTGAAGATAGAGTTTTATTCCTGTTTCTTATTCTCCTTTTTGCTTTTGGGTGATTTCTCAAAGAAAAGGGAAATTGCCCTCTTTGCACCACAGCTAAAACCAGACTTGCCCTCAAAAGGTCTTTTGCATACAACATTATTTTTAGTTTCATTTCAGCATCACATATAATCTTTGAATAGTCATTTTAAGCCGATTAGGGAAACAAATTCAAGGTTAAATTCCATTTTTTCTGGTGCTACCAACGCAAATAACTCAACTGAAGTGACAATCTAATCATCAGCTATTGTCACACATGGCTAAAGTGGCATGTGTAGAGCCAATGACAACCTTATCATAGTACACTCCTCTGCCTAGCAGCTGATAAGCACCATGTGACATGAATGGAGTGTGCCTCCCCAGAGCAGAAATGTGAAAATGTGAAGACACTGGGGTTTGGCATTTCAGGTTGGCTTCAGGAACAAGCAGAGTGCAGCGGGCTGGGGAGGCCCTTCTGGGCGGGGGAGGCTCTTCCGTGAAGCAGCATCAACTATTACAAAGGCTGATGTTTTAGAATGAATTTAGAAGCCGTCTCAACTTATTTTGCGTTGCTATGACAAAAGAAAGACTTGCATCAAATAAAGTGGTTTGCTTAGTCCAGTGTCTGATGCTAAATTTCAAGATCAGGTAGTCCTGTCTGATTGGTCTTTGGTGAGAGCCTTCTGCTTAAATCACAACATGGTGCTGTGACGTCACATGACAGAAGCCCACACAAGGGTGACAGATGGTATGGGTGGAAGAGGAACACATGTGTGACAGAGATCACACGGCAAGAGAGGAAGCAAGAGAAGGAACAGAGAAAACCAGATTTGACTTGGACAACTCACTCTCACGCTAACTATGTAACCCAGCCTCAAGAGAGTGAGAATGCCCCCTAGAGAGACTTAACTCTCTCCTGAGAGAAACCACCAGTCCTTCTTAAAGATACTACTTCTCCACATGCCACATTAGGGACCAAGCCTCAACATGAGTTTAAGAGGGGACAAGCCACCTTCCAGTCATACTAAGAGTCAAATAGTGACTTGTCCAACCGGGGGAGGAGAATTGCATCTAAGGCATACAGCACCTTCATTTGCAGTTGAGTGAAAAAAGGGACCCGAATGTCAATTTTTAATTTAGAAATGAAGGTAGCCCCCAACATTCTGACATAGCCATTGTCTACAGAATTTTTTTTTTTTTTCATTTAGGTATTTGGCACAGGGTCTCACTACACAGCTTGGCCTTATAGTGATCCTTGTGTTTCAGCCTCCCCAGCGCTGGGATTACAGGTGTGCGCTACTATCTACAGATTATTTTTTAAATGCTACAGTTCACTAACAGTTCAAAACCTTCCCCCCTGAAGTCAAAACTAATCTAAAGGAGTGGGCTAAGTGGCCAGTCAAATCCTTTTCCTCCTATGATTTGGTGACTTCTCTCCTACCCTCCCGTATTGTGTGTACTGATATGAGCTATTCACCAAGACCCACAGCCCTTTACTCATTCTCCAACCAAATGGGAACTTCTTTCTATGAATTTGCATTTTCACCATCATTTCAGACCAACTACTGCCCCCACAGAGGCAAAAACTCTTACTCTGCCACTTGAGTTCCCCACTCTGTCTTCTAGAAAGCACATCCCAAGCCAGACTTCAAATTCCTGTTCTCCTGGTTGTCTCCACCCAGCCCAAGCTTTCACTCTCCCCTGCACTCTTGACTTTGTTTCTATTCAATTCTTACTTTGAGCTGAAACTTTCAAATTTTGAGCCCACTTGTGTCCCCAACTATGTCTTAGTTGTCCTACCTCCTGTCTGTAAACATATATATGTTCCCTCGATACCCCTATACTGACAAACCAGCTAGCAGGTTCCCAATTTCCAGCAAGCATCACTGCTGCCCCTGGCAGGCCCCGCATCACAGTCTTTCAGCTGTCCACTGCCCACCACTGCGGGCTGAGCTTCTGCCAGTGGCCTGTGCCACAAAACCTCATGCACATTGAATATTTTTCTTGGATTCTACTTCTGTGTACTTGTCCTACTCTTGGATCCTTGAAGGTGGAACCTGCAATGTCCAGCAAGTGCTTTGCACACACAAGAGCTTAGAAGATACTTACTCAGTGCTGCTTGACTGTGGATACCTTAAGGTGTCTTGATCGCCTCTCACATATGCCTACAGACTATACCCCAGGGTGACACTCACCTGTATCTAGGCCCAGGCCTTTGCCATCTCTTGAAGTTGACAGTTTGATATTTTCAGAACAAAAGGATCCACAAATGTACATTTTTAAAATAGATGGCTGCCCTGTCATGGGAATACTCAAGATATCTATGAAGAGGCCCTTATAGCAAGGAGATAGAGTCTCTTGCCAGCAACCACAAGGGCAAAGCATCTTTAAAGAGAATTCTCCAGGCCAGTCAGGCCCAGATGGCAGCAGCCCTGCTTTTTCTCCCTTCTGTCTTTCTCTTTCCACACAGTGGGGAAAAAGATTTTCTAGCCCGGAGGGTTGGATATGAGTCTTCTTTAAGTTTCATGCCTCCCGAAGATAATGTCTGTGCTTTTGTCCTTCTCATTCTCTAGGACCCTACTCAGGCTTTGGAGCCCAGGGCTTCAGATGATAGAACTTCGTGTGCTGCCTTGGTGGTAGCCGCAGGCAACATTCTGGGCTGGGACCACTCAGCTGAGTGACTTCTCCATCTTTACTTCCGTGAAGAAGTGATGTAAGAAATATGTGTTTTATGTTGCTTGGGGAAGAATCTGGCCATAATCTCCTCTCCATGTCTTCTCATATTCCTAACTGTATCAGGGCTGATGTGTATCACGTGCTGTGGAGAAACACCAGCTTAACAAACAAAGAGGTTATTTAAGAAATCTTCCTGCAGCAGGAAGTTAAATGAAAAACAAAGGAGAACTTTGAAGGAAAGTCTTCTTATCTTACTGGCTTAGTGTGAGTGATAGTCAAATACAAATGTATTAGTTGGTCAGAGCTGCCAAAATAAACTACCATAAACTTAAAATAGAAATGTATTATCTTATAATCCACAAGGCTAAAAGTCTAAAATGATTGTGTAAGTAAGACCATACTCACTCGGGAACCTGCAGTCCTTTTGTCTTAGTTTTTGTTGTTGTTGTTGTTGTTTATTTTTTTAGTCCCTATTTGCTGTATATAGTGTTTACGTTCCTGGTACACTGCTGGTAGGGAGTTGGCACAAGAATGTAACATGTCAGAGCATATGACTGCTCGTCTTAGCAACACACTACTAATAAGGCCTATTTTGTCCTTGAGATGGAGAAACAGATCTGTCAGGCCCACGTTTATCCTTTAGAAGACTGTTATTGATGAATTACTAATTTTAGTTTTATGAATTTATATTAAGCAATAAGCACTTAACAGGAAAAAAATCACAAAAATAAAATATTGAATTTTAATATTTATTCAGTGTTCATCAAAGAAGCATCAAAACGTTCAACATTGACTGTTTTTTGATGCACTAAATCTAAAAAAGAACAGCACAAATAAATTTTTATATGAACTACAATGAAAATACCAACAGCACCCTACAAAAAATAATCTTCCCTTTAATTATCACCTTAGGGCAGTCTGCACTCATGACAACGGTGTGTATTGCTAACATTGACAGCACATATATTTTGCTTTCCTGCTTTTTTGTAGGACATACTTAATATCTCAGTGGCCTTGCTGGGGTTCTTGTCAGGAAGTTCTTAATAGAACCATAAAATATCAATAAAATAAAGCATTATATTCTTAACATGTATTGTATGTCTAGAATAATCATCAATGTTTTCCAACTGTGTACTTGCTTACAAAACCCAAAAGATGACATTAGAAATAAATTCCCATACAAACTACAATGAAACTATCAGTGGCGCTCTATCACAAAAATAAGCTTTGCTTCATTGTCACGCCCAAGACAGTCTTCACGCATGATAACTGCATGTTCCCTGCACACATCTTGCTTATGCTGATAGCATGTGTGCTTAGCTTTTCCTGTGCTTAGCTTTCAAGATTCCTGTGTGGAATCTTGTCACCTCTTTTCTTGTTTTTTTCAGAAGTTTCCTACTATATTGTACAACATGTACTTACTAGGGAAATAAGATATGAATAAAATATCAAGTATATATTAGGTGCTTAGAATAGACATCAACATTTTCACATCAACTGTTTACTTCATTACAAAACCTAGAAGATAACATTATAAAGAAAAGCCTAGGCCAGCTACAGTATATCTACTACAGAAATAAGCTTTGTTTTAACCATTGCACCTAAGGTAGTCTTCACACAGGAAAACTGTATATTCCATACAGAAGTATTGCCTATACTAATAATACACATGTTTTTGTTTTCCTGTAATTTTTCTAAGGCACAGTGGACATCTTTGTTTTCTTGTTGTCATAGTAGGTCTTTATGGTCCTGCACTTGCCTGTTCACCTGCCAGCTCACCAGAGTGCTCCACAATTTTTTGGTATAATTCCCTGGGAAGAAACATTTTGTTTTTCCTCTGCTGTAAATGATCTCTGATGAGTTCTAGTCCCAATCATCTAAAAAATTTCTCCATGATATTTTGTACTTATTATTTTCTTTTTAAATTATCAAACTGTTTATGCCACATTTTCAGTTATCTTTGTGAAAATACAACCATTGGTCAACGCTTTATGTTTTGAGTGACGTCATTGTTGCTGCATAACTCATCACAACAATCTACTCCACTTTTGATTTTGTTGTTGAAAGTTTCCATCTCAGGCTTCTGTTTTGTTGAGGTTTCCCTATCAATATTTCCATCAAGGTGAAATATTGACTTCAGCAGTACCAGTTAGTTTTTCTTTGCTGTATAGGAGACCAATGTGCTATTTTTCTGAAGTCTAAAAAAAAAATTGTACTATCCAATTCTCTGTTTTGAAATTTCAACATTTAGGCTAAAAGTCTAAGATGAATGTGTAAGTAAGACCATACTCACTCTGGAACCTGCAGTCCTTTTGTCTTAGGGTTTTTTTGTTGTTGTTTTCTGTTTTGTTCATCTGGACAGTTTCTATGCTGGTCAACTTGTACTCTGTTACCAAATGTAACTTTAATTAGAAATCAGTGAACCAATTGTCCAGTAATGAATCTGTTAACAACGTCATTTAGTTTGTTACTATACAAATAAGGATGTGATGGCTGAGTTCTAGGATAAATGTCTGAATTGAAAGCATAATAAGTCCACATCTACAAGGGTTTAAATTTTTATGCTATATTTTGACCCATTGCTTTCCAATAATTCCCTTATATTCCTTTGATTACCAGGAGAAATCCCTACTAAGTACAGCAGACCTCTGAATGCTTCAGTTCAGCTAGTGAGATGGCCATAATAAATACATTTTGAATAT
The DNA here is from genome assembly GCA_002564285.1 of Tympanoctomys barrerae. NCBI lineage: Eukaryota > Metazoa > Chordata > Mammalia > Rodentia > Octodontidae > Tympanoctomys > Tympanoctomys barrerae. The sequence continues at coordinate 7,909 of NDGN011454773.1, forward strand.
GACTATTGGTGCATACAAAATGTTTTAATTGTACTTCAGCCTTTGTGTATTTCACAGCATCTGTAGCATTTATTCTATTACAATTTCCAACATTAAATGGTGGTGCTGGCCTTCTGTCTAATACCTTTCACCCTGCCAAGACCCTCACTCTATTTTCGGCCCTAGTTCTACCAATGGAACAAACCATTTTGTTGTGTAGCCATTTCACAACACGTTGACTAATCAAATGTGTACTCACACTGCTGTTTTCTTCATCATCTGAATCAAGGAAGTCTGCATTCCCTGTGTCTGTATCAGTCGATTCTTGTTTCAGTTCATAGTCACAGGAAATTTAGCTCATCTGGCCAGTGTCAAAGCCCTCATCTTCATCCTCCCCATTACCAGCATCATCCACCCACGTCACTCTTCTGTTATGAACGCACGTATTTTACCATAATGGGTCATCCTCGTTGCCCATGCACCAGTAATCTGATGATTCACTTTTGACCTCCAAAACTTGCAAAGCTGGTTCATGTGCATTGTACTGAATTGGGATACTTCTACCAGACAAATCAAAAGCAAACTTTTTTTAAAAAAACAAATCCTGGAGTGGTTTGGGTCTATTGGACCTTCTGTTGTGCTTGGACAAATGTACACAAAGCAAAGTTACAGGGAACGTAAGGTAGGAAAAATCTCATTTTGTCACTTTTGCACATGTGCACACTCCTTGCTGTTGGCCATTCCAAGTGGGTTAATGCATAAATTGCTTCCTGTATCCCTCAGACAAAGGTATTGAGACACACAGCAAGCTACTATTATGCTAAAATACAAATTTACAATGGAGAAGTAAGGGAATGGGCCTGTTCTACCCAGTCTTATGTTCCTTTCGATCGCTTTTACATTTCCTTCCCCTCTTCATCACTTGATTCCCTTCCCATTTAAAAAAAAATGATTTCCGTTTCTTATTATCTATCTTTTATTTTATTTTTTACTTATATTTCTGTTTTCTTATGTAAGGTAAACCATGTGATATTTAAGCATGTGTGTCTGATTTATTTCACTTAAATGTGAGAGTTTCAAGTGCATCCATTTCCCTACAAATGATTCAAGTTTATCCTTCTTTATGGCAGAGTAGCTCCCACTGTGTGTACATACCTCATTTTCTTTACCCATTCATCTGTTGATGGGTATACAGGCCACTATCAAGATTTAGCTATTATGAATTATGTTGCTGTAAACATGGGTCTGTGTGTATCACTGTGGTATAGTGACTGTAAGTCTTTTGGGAAGATACATAGAAAGAAAGTAGCTGGGTCAATTGGAAGTTCTATTTCTAGTTTTATGAAAAATTCCACACTGATTTTGATGCTGACTTTGTGTGTGTGTGTGTGTGTGTGTGTGTGTTCACAAGCCATTTTAATATCTTTTTTAAAAAAGGGACTACAAAAACTAGTAAAAAATAGAAATGATACAGAATTTCACTAAGCAAAATGATAGGAATTCAACATTGTTATAATATGCAACTTATTTATCTTCTGATGATGACCATTCTTTCTGGGATACGATGGAATCTCAGCATGGTTTTAATTTACATTTCTATAATGGCCAGTGATGTTGAACATTTGTTCCTGCATTTACTATCTAATTATAATTCTGAGAATTGTGTGTTCATCTCATTTGTCCCTTTTTAGCTTGGGGCTTTTTTTGGGAGGGAAGACTCTCATTTTTAAAGATTTTTATGTATTGTAGGTATTAGTTCTCTGTTTGAGGAGTAACAGACAGATTTTTTTCTTGTTCTTCAACTTGGTAGCTTGTTTCTTTTTTGGTGTAGATGCTTTTTAGTCTGGTATGATCCCATTGGTTGATTGTTGGTACTATTTCCTATATAACCAGGGTCCTGTTCAAAAAGGGTCTTGCCTATGTTATCTCCTAGGAGATTAAGTGGTTATGTTTTAACATTTAGCTCTTTGACCCATTTTGATTTTTAGTTTAGTACATGGTGAGAAATACGGATCTAGACTCAAACTTTTGCATGTGTAGGCAGCCAGTGTTCCCGACCCATTTATCAAAGTGGCTTCTTTCCTCCAACACATTTTTGGCCCCTTTGTCAAAGATCAAATACTAGGTTTGTTTCTGAATCCTCTATTGTGTTCCACTGATCCACAGGTCTGTTTTTGGGCCAGTACCATGTTGGTGATATCACTGTAGCTTTGTAATATAGCTTAAAATCTGGGCTTACAATGCCTCCTGCTTTGCTTATTTCTGAGGATTTTCTTCACTATGCTGGCTATCTCCTTCAAATTTTAGAATTGTTTTCTTTAGTTCTGTGAAGAATGCTATTGATATTTTGATTGGAGGCATGGCTATTATGGGTATACTTGGAGGGGGGTGACCAAGACACTTTAAGGTCTCCATATTTCAACAGCACTGAGGAAATAGTCTTAAGATCTTCTGTAAGCAAAGGGATTTTTAAAAAACCTTTGTCTTAAGGGGGTGGCCAAATAGCTCAGTGGATTAAAGCACCTGCAAGCAGGCGCAGGGGCCAGGGGTTCGATCCCTAGGCCTACCTTGCCGCCTTGCCCTCGGGGCATGCTGAAAGGGCAATTGAGACTGGGCGTAGTGGCATGTGCCTGTAATCCCAGCTCTTGGGAGGCTGTAAACAGGCGGATCACTACAAATCTGATCTAGTTGTGAGACCCTGAACACCGTGTAGAACCTTCTCTAAAATACACACACACACACACACACACACACACGAAACTCTTTTGTCTCAGTTTTATCCTCTCCAACCTAAGCCCTCTTCTTTGTATTTTCATTTTTTTTTTGGTAACAGTAGTACAGTAGTAATATAAGAATTCAGTCTTTTTTTTTCTTTTTTTTCTTTTTGGTGGAACTGGGGATTGAACTCAGGCCCTGCACTTGCCAGGCAAGCACTTATTCTACTAAGCCATCTCCCTGGCCCTCTTTCTTTTCTTTCTTTCTTTTTTTAAAAGTTTAAACACCTCCGATCCCCCTTTTCTTTTGTGACACCCGGGATTGAACTCAAGACCTTGAGCTTAAGATCTTCTGGAAGTCAAGCACTTATTCTACTGACCTATCTCCCCAGCCCGAAAAAATCAGTCTAAATGAGAAGTGAAATTATTAGTAACTTATTTAGACCAAGAATAATTCACTCTGAATAGTGTGTTTAGATCCTTTTCTAAACATTAGAGGAAAGCATTTTCAGGCAGGAACCTTAGACTCATGAAGGAAAGTCGTATCCTAGTTTGAAAACTTGCTTTTTGAATAGAGATGGGTTTGCTGCTTTGGAAAAACTACCAACATAAGTTTTGTTTTGAAAGTGTGGATAGTATTTCAAAAACATTATGCTGAGCAAAAAAAGCCAGACATAAGAGAGCATACTTAGGTGAAATCCTAGAAGAGCCAAACTAATCTATAGTGACAGAAATCAGATTACTATAGCCTGGGACCACCCAGAAAGGAGAGAAACCTGGCTTCAGAGGCTGGGGGGCTTTCACAGGGAAAAGGAAATGTTCTGTGTCACAACTGTGATGGTGGTCACATGGGTGTCTGCTTTTGTCACAACTCACCAGACTGCACATTTCATTATGCTTCAGTAAAGTTGACGTAAAAACAAGAACATAAACACAAGCTGGAGCTAGGATCTGAGTGGACAAGAATGCTCAAAGAAATGAGAACATATATGTATGATTTGTTATTCTCTCTATATATATATCTATATATCTTTGTATTTGATCATTATATATAGTTCAAATACAAATAGATAGATAGATATAGATATGTAGTTTTTCTGTTTCTGTGTTTTCTTCAAAGAGATTTATTGGGATAGAATTTATGTGCCATAAAATTCACCTGTATAAAATCTCATGCAGTCATGCGGGGCAGGCTTTCCAGAGGTGGCTGAATCTAGGTTCATGGTCCAATGCCCGGATTAAAGGTGCAAGTGCTACACCTGCTCTGGGGCAGGTAGCTTGCACACAGTATAAGGGACAGAAGGAGTCTTGTTTCTCTTGCTTGTTGCTTTTGCTGGCTTCCACTGCCTAACCCTGTGCAAACTGGGAGCTAAATAAACCTTTCCTCCCTTGAGGTGTGGGTGTTGGGTATTTTGTCTCAGCGGTGAGAAGAGCAACTAACAATACACTTTGAGGCTGGGGGTGTAGCTCAAGAATATATACTTAGCATTGATACAGTCATAAATGTTTCTCTAGTAATTTAGGAAATGGGCAAACTATGCAGCTGCCATTACACTCCAGTTCTAGAATATTCCCATGGCACTGGTAAAATCCCTCATGCTCACTTGCAGTCAGTCCCCCCAGGCTAATGAGTACTTTAAGGAGGTTGAGCTTATTTGCCACGGATCCCATGCAAGACCCCAGGCTCTGTGGACTTGGCTTTCTTTGGTGCAGCGTCGTGCCCTATCTCCCAGGGACTCCAACATGGGCAGGCTCTCACCTATGAATGTGGGCATGAGCATGTTCTTTCTGCTCCGTGGACCCCACACAGATGGGTGTGAAGAGCCTGTGGGTGTCTTACAGGAGCACCTGCTGCCCTCTGTCCTCAGCCCTGCGGGTCACAAGACAGCAGGGGCCCATCACCCCAGCTGCCCCCTCCCCTCCGCTCCTGCTTCCTTCTGTGCCCAGGTTGCTTAGATGCACAGCCTCTGTCTCTTCCTGGGCCTGGGAGGAGGCCCAGGGGGAACCTGTCCAGCCAGTTAGCTCTCACAAGGAGCAGTGACAAGAACAGAACTGAGTCTCCCTGGAGTGGCACAAGCAAACAGAGATAACAAACATGAAAACATGGGAGATTTGGAGCAAAAACTATTTCCACTTGGGGTAGGAAGTATGTTCCATCTGCAAAGGCTAATACATGCCCAAAGTACACAGGGAAACCTCAACCTACTCTTGGCTATAAAAGTGACAGACTAATAGGGACAGGCAAGATAGCCCGAGTCTATCCCACTAGGCTTTGGTTGAAGCCCAGATTCAAGGTCAGAACCTCAAGTTTGTTTTTGATATTTCCTCCCCAGGATTATGGATGGAATTTAGGAGTGAAAGAAGTAAACATAATTGCTTTATATGCAGCACACTGCCGTCTAAGAGTCATAATTGCTTTATGTACAGCACACTGCAGTCTAAGAGTTAGGAGTCTAAGCGCTGGCTCTTTTTCTTTTCTTTTCTTTCTTTCTTTCTTTTTTTTTTTTTTTGGCACATTGGAGGGTGGCTTGCCCAGTTCCAAGCTGCAGATTGACCCTTAGGACTGGAGTATGTTCGAGAGACTGTGACAAGTTGAGTGTCCCCAGAGTGCTCCTCTCAGGATTAAGGATAGGACTTTACAGTTTTACCACGTTGGTGCTGCATTGGTTAAGTCAGCCACGTTGCTCAAAGGCTCCCTGGCTCGTGCTTTTCTATAGAGTGTATCGGCCTCTGCCAGACTGTAATGTGGGCCCTTTTGTTTCTAATCAAGGACTGGTGTTCCCAGCAGGGTGAAAGCTGTAGTGACACTGGACAAGGGCAGAGCAGCCGCCAACTGAGCAGGGGCTGAGCTGTGGCAGTTCTAAGCCCTTGGAGCAAGCACCTTTGTTCTCTCAGGCTCTACTTACAGAGCACAAATTCAAAGCCAAATAATGAAGGATCTGGAGACAACAGCAGAAGAGCACAGAATCCATGCGCCAGCCCCTGCTAGCATAGGGTCTTAGGTGGCTGGCTGGCTGCAGACTTTTTCAGCAGGCCTGATTACTCTTTATCTTTTATCATTTTCGTCCCTCCTCCTGCTGGCAGGATTTGCACCTAAGTGTGCCAGGCTTCCCTGGGGTGAGCAGCAAGTGTCAGCTCTGGAAAGGAGCTGGCTTGACAAGAGCTTTCCTACCTGCTTGGGAAGGCTGCTTCATCATTAGGCTAATTCCTTGTTTATGGAGCACACATGTAAGTAGCTGCTTTTCAGAGATGTTGTAAGCGTCAAACAAAGGAAGATGAAAACACACACAGCTGTCCATCGGTGTCCTTGAGTGACTGGTTCTATGGACACCAAAACCCAGACTTGATCAAGTTTGTCCTTAAATAAATGGCTTGGTGTCTGCACTTGTGCCCCCCACCTCCGTCTTCCTGTATAGTTTAAGCCATCGCTGTGTTACTGATGATATCTAAGGCAATGCTGCGGCCATTTTTCATACTGTTCAGGAAATAACAATCAAAAACAGGCTCTGTACATATTCAGTACAGATACAACTGTTTTCCTCTCTGAATAGTTCTGATCCACACAGGGGAATCTGAGGCTGGAGAGCTTGAGGCTCTGGAGACCCAACTGTGTGGCTGAATTCATGGTATTATTCTCTTGGGGGCTCTGGAGTCAAAGCTAAGTGCCTCAATTTGAGAGGAAAATCCTTTGTGCTCAGGCTTGCTAAGTCGTTCCTGTTGTCTGTGACAGCCTTGATAACACTTTGATATGATGACGCTTATCTCCCAGGTTTCCTTCCTCCTTTCCCAGGAGTCCTTCCTTCTCCTCATGGCTTGTGACTTCGCCCTGCTGCTGGGCGCACTTCCGCTGTCCCCCTTCCTGGATTGCACTCCCCAGGGAGTTGCCTATGGCTCTGGCTCTCCTATTTTCTGTGTTAAATAAAAACTACCTGCTTAGTGTCCTACAAGGGCTTCAGAGAGATCAGGTGACAATGCAATTTAAGTTAATCTTCCACTGCTCTAGTAGTAGATTACAGTCTGTGATAATGTTTGCATTTAAGCAATAACTTTAGTGTCTTGACCCAAGGAATAAGTCAGCTGGGAATTTCGGAACCTTCAGGGCCAGTGGGCATACTTTTATGACTAGCCCAGAATGCCACATAATAGAGCCATGAGTAAGACCAGTCTGCTCTTGGGCTGCAGGTACCCTCACCCTGAGAATGGCTGGACTGGATGGCCGGCACCAGTCGTCTGAGGCCTGGGCTTGCTGTGGGGCCCAAGAAATTAGTATCCAGGTCCCCCAGCTGAATGAGGTCTCCTGACTTGCCTTGTCTGTTTAGCATGACTTGATTTTTAAACCTTTGCAAGTGAATGCTTTTTCATTGGGGCTGCCCTCTCTGGCCTGTTAGAGGCCCTGACTTCCCTATAGTCTTATGCTTCCCCCTTGAATGCCTCCTTATCCGAGGCTTTGTCTCAAGGCTGAGAAGTTGATTCATGCTCCTGAAAAGCCAAGGCCAGAGGGACTGGCCCAAGCAGGCCTCTGCTCTTTCCTGTGTGTCTGACTGTCAGTGGCTTGTAGATGAAGCATTCTGATCTCTGTCCCCAGCTTCCTGGGGGCATCTTTCCTGTATGTGTCTGGGTATGCCTCTTTTCTAATAGGGACAGTGGTCACTGGATTAGGGCCTACACTACTCCAGCGTGTCCTCATCTTAACTGATTATATTTGCCAAGATTCTGTTTCCAAAGAAGGCCACATTCTGAAGCTCTGATGGACATGCTTTTTATTTATATTAGCACACATTTGCAGGACCCAATAGTTACATTAAGGTGGAAATTGGCACGTGGGTACAACACATCGTAATTCTTTTGTTTTTTATCCTCTCCCCCTCCCCACCCTCCCTGTAGTTCCCAACTCTGTTCCCCTTCCCACTTGAAAAATTCCTGTGTCATCATCTGTTTACCCCTTCAGTTCTTTTTTCAGCCCCTTTCCCTTCCTTCCCTCCCTCTCTTTCTATTTCTTATTTGCCCATCCATCTGAAAAAGATTTCCCTGCTTCCTATTTACATATCTTCTATTTTGTGTTTTCTCTCTCTCTCTCTCTCTCTCTCTATACATATATATATATATATATATATATATATATATAGACAGATAGATAGATATCCTTATCTATCTATTCTAAGAAAACCATGTGATATTTGAGTATGTGCCATAACTTATTTCACTTAACATTGCGTTCTCAGGTCACGTGTGTCTGCCTATGAATGCCTCACATTTATCTTTCCTCATGGCAGAGTGGTACTCTATTGTACATGAATACCTCATCTTTATCTATTATCTTTGCTGAGTCAAATGGAATTTTTACTTTTAGTGTCTTAAGGACTGTTCACACCGATTTCCATAGTGGTCGTACTAGTTTACATTCCTATCAGCAATGTGAGAAAATTCCTTCTTTCCCACATCCTCATCAGCATTTGTTATTATTTGATTTCTTGATGATAGCCATTCTTTTGGAATAGGATGGTATATCAATGTATTTTTCCCCCCTTTGTTAAATAGTGTCTGTGGTAAAGTTCTTGCCTGGCGTAAGCAAGGTTCTGGGTTCTAACACGGGCCTACAAATAAAACAACCTAATATTTCTTCGTTCTAATGTTTAATTCTATAGCAAAAGTTCTAATAGTTATCTCATCAGAGACTTAGAAGGAGTGGAGAAAAGGGGAAGGACTAAAAATTTACTAGAAGAGATAATTGAACAAATCCAAATAGAATTAATGTAAATAAATCCATACTAATATACATCCTAGTCAAATGTCTGAAAACTAAAGGAAGAGAAAAAGAAATCTAGAAAGTAGCCAGAAAGGAGGAGCACCTTATGTAGGAGAAAACACTTTAATTACAACAGGTTAACCAATAGTAACCATCAGGCTGGAAGAAGTGCAAAAAATTTTTCAATTGCTGAAAGAGAAGAACTATTGACTCAGAATCCTTTATCCTATAATGATAGCCTTTAAAAGTAAGGAAGAAACCAGGGCAACCTCAGAGAAAGGGAAACTGAAGAATTTGTCACTGGCATATTTATGCTGAAATAAAAACTAAAGGAAGTTCTCTACACATAAAGGAAATGATAAAAAGGAACCCTTGGAAAGAAAGAAGGAAGAACTCAGTGAGCAAAAATGTTATACTTTTTTCTTTTTATTTTCCTAAATTACATTTAGTGATGAAAGCAAAAATCATAAAACTTTACAATTCGATTCTAAATGTGCACAGAGGAACTGTTTAACATAATTATATTATTACTCTTGCAAATATTTAACATACTAAATTTGAAAGCTAAAAATGTATACTAAAATAAAAGTATACATAAATCAAAGTAGAGTTCTAAAAAAAGTTCAAGTGCCCCCCCCAAAAAAAAATCAAGGAAAAAAAAATAGAGAAAAAAAATACTACCTGCAACAAAAATAAATAAATAAATTCCAGACTTAAAACCCAGGGTATATTTTGTTGACAGTAGTTAGAAGAAACCTGGATGAATTCTTTTGCAACAGCTGTTGCAAGGAAATACCATCTGCTATGTGGGTTAAGCAACCAGAATTTATTGTTTTATGTTCTAGAAGGCAGAAGTCCAAGATTAGGGCATTAGCAGGGCCATATGCATTTTAAAGGTGTGGGAGAAACATCTGTTCCAGGGCTCTCTCCCAGCTTCTGGCAGGGCCCTGGCTTGTGGGAGCAGAATTGCAGTCTTTAAAAGGTATGACCCTCCTCTATTCCCTTGCTCTGTGTGTGTGTGTGTGTGTGTGTGTGTGTGTGTGTGTGTATGTGTTTGGTGGCGGCTGGCTCGCTGGCTGGCTCCCAATCACCTAATTTCCCCTTCATATAAAGACACCAAGTCATATTGGATTAGGAGTGCAGCCCATTCCAGTATCATTAACGTATAGCAAGTTATTTTAAAATATGGTCACGTCCTGAGATGCTGGGTATTAGCACTTCAACATTACTTGCTGAATCACAACCCAAATCCTTACTCCATTCATTTCAGGCAAAGTGGAGTAAGGAAGATTATCAGAGACAAAGAGGGACATTGCATAATGATAAAGGGATCAGTTCTTCAAGATAAACGAACAGTCCTTAACATATATGTGCCTAAGAGCAAAGCATCAAAATGTATGAAGGAGAAACTGATAGAACTGAAACAAAACATGGAGAAATCCGCTATTGTTATTAGGGATATCAGTGCCTCTCTATAAAACATGGTAATCCTGGTGCACCACACGGAGCACAAAATACAGGAAGCAAAGCTGATAAAACTGAAAGGCAAATAGATTGATCCGGGAGTCAGGAAATCAGTAAGGACGCCAACTAAATAGCACTATCCAGCAAGTGGATCTAACTGACATTGATAAAATATTCTGTCTAACAATAATTGAATACACATCCTTCCCAGATTCATTTGGAATTTTCACCAGGTAGGCCACATTCTGGGCCACAAAATACATCTTAACAAACATAAAAGGATAGAAATATAAAATATGGTCTCAGATCATAAATTAGAAATCAGTAACAGAATATAAAATAGTCACAAAACATTAGAGGATTTAACAATAAACTTTAATAAAGAAGCAGTTAAAGAAGTTTCATGATTTTTTTTTTCTTTTTTGTATTTTAGGGAAGGGTCTACAGGGTGTTCAGGGTCTCACTACTAG
>NDGN011454778.1:0-10590 GCA_002564285.1 Tympanoctomys barrerae
GGGAAGGAGCGAGCGCGGAGCGCAGGCGGGAGAGAGGGAGGGAAGCAGAGGGAGGGAGGGAAACGAAGAGGGCGGGCAGGCGGGTGGGTGTGTCCGGGCCCCGGGAACGGCCTCCGCCGCCGCCGCCGCCACCGCAGCCTGCCCGGGTGGGGGGGCAGAGAAGCGCGCGGCCAGGACTGCGACGCCGAGTGGGGGCGGGGCCTGGGGCAGGTGGGTGGGGTGCAGGGCCGGGGGCTGGGGGCTGGGGCCTCAAGGTGCTGGGGGTCCGGGAAAAGGGCTTGCGGCCGGTGGGGGGCCGAGGGGCGTGGGGCAGTGTTTGGGGCAGCCGGAGGAGCCACGTGCGCGAGTCTCACACCCAGGCGGCCAGCCGAGAGGTCCGGGCCGGCGTGGGGGCGGGCTCGGCAGAAGCCGCCCGCGGAGAAGGGCTACAGGCCAAGGCTGGCGGAGCCTGCGTCAGCGCTCGGGCCCGGAGTCTGCAGGTCCTCGAGGACCGACTCCTGCGTGTGGGCCGTTGGCGCCGAGGGGAGCCACGGGCGTTTCCGAGCACTCTGCGGCTGGGAGCCCGTGGCGGGCTGAGGAACGGAAGGGGTGGGGCAGAACTAAATGAGCAGCGCAGCGGGCCACAGCCGGACTCGGGGCGACAGCCAGGGCGTGACGGGAAAGCGCCCCCTCAGCCGCAGAGCCTGAGCTCCGGGCGCCAGGGCCTGCGCGTCCCAACTTGCAGGCCACACTCGCAGCCCCGCCGGCCAATGGGCGGGGCGATGCCGCAGGGGGCGGAGCTGGAGCGCTCGTGCGCGCTCTCCACCAATCGAGAAGGCTTGAACGGGCCTGCGGGCTGTAACGTAGTGGGCGGGGCTGAGCGCTACATCCCCGCCAAGGGGTTTTGCGCCGGAGCTAGGCGCTGGAAGGGACAGGTCTCTCCGCTCTTGGTGGCTTCCCGGGGATGAGGTTAATAGGGTCTTTCTCATTTTTAATTCCCTGGAGCTAAATGCAGGCTGTTGTTCGCATACTGGCGAACCGGTGAGCCTTTCCAGACTTTTAAATACTTTGTAAGCGCCTCCGGTGGTCACCCCAATACCTCGCAGGGCTGTGTTCCTGCAAATGGCGCGGGTCCCTGTGTGGAAGACAGCCCTGGCACTGGGCTCCTGTGGCTGAGGCAAGTGGGAAAGCACTTGAGCTGAGGTCCTGTAAAAGTGGTGGTTGCGGTAGGTAGCTGTTTTACCCCCAAAGCCATGACTTCAGACGACATCCTGACACTGCATGAGTTTAAGGGATGCGCTGGTGCCAGGTGCCCTTGAAATGTGCTCAGTTAGGAGTAGCTGCTCCTGTAAGACCATCTGAGATCCAGCGAACAGCATATGGGACGGCATAAAAGGTGAAATGCAAGCTGCAGGGCATAACCTCTCCAATCTTGTACAAGTGCAGTTAGGGCCCCGTGGTGCTCAAGGTATACTTTGGCTTACCTCGAATGTTCTCATTTGTTATGAGGATGTGTGTAGCCTAGGACCTGGTGAACTCAGAAGTTCTCTAAATTCACGTGGAAAAAAAAAAAAGTACAGACTTCTAAGCGGTCAGAGGGGTGTCTTCTAGAGACAGCTGTTTGGCAAGGGCCTGGGGATATGATTCTTGTACACTGGATAACCACCGAGATCAAGGTTTGTGTTGCCTCAGCCAGGACAAGACGAAGGGAGCATTTGGACTCACTGGATCACAGGTTAAAGCCTAAAAACTGGGGAAGGAGAGTTAAATGCAGTACTTCCAAAGGGACTGTGCCTGTAAAGAGCTCTATATTGTACTATGAAGCCACCAGAAGTGATTTTTGCTTGTGGAAACTTTCCTGTTGGCCCTTTCCTGTTAAGTCCTATTCCATTACATATGCTGTTTAAATTTTCACTACCTATAACCCTGTCTCATCCTAAAATCAATCTTTATCTTCCATTTTTCCTGTCCTTGCCCATAGGTTAACTAAATTTTATAGACATATAAAAATGTTTAAAATAATAAAGTTAGCATTTTTTCACCTCGTGATATAATTTTTGTAACTATCACTATAAATGATTACATAATGTCTCACCAAAGAGTTTCAGTTAAAACACACTTGGTCTTACAAATGAAGGAAACATTCAAAAATTGTTGGGACATTAGGTTAATCTTAAGAAGAAAATACATCTTTACCTCAGTTATTGAAGCATTTTCAAGACAGAGCAAATAATTATTTAAAAAAATGAGAACAAATTTTGGTAAACGTATTTTGATCTTGTGTAAGAAAGCCTAAGCAGGGGCTGGGAAGATAGCTCAGTAAAATAAGCACTTGCCTGATCCTGAGTTCAATCCTTGGTTCTGCAAAAAAAAAAAAAAAAAAAAAAGCCTAAGCATAACAAAACTTCTAGAAATTTCAAAGGATAGAATTACCTATCTACATTTGTTCACTCAACGAGTATTTGTTGAGTCCCTTTGGTATACTAAGTTCTATTCTAGACGCTAGGGATCTCAACATTGTCCAAAATGAGGAGTACAGAGCGAAAAAGGGCTGACATGTAGTCATGATTAATGGCTGTCCTGGTGACCTTTAGTGCCTAAAGGTACTTTAGAACTCTCTGATAGTTTGAGTAATATGGCCCCAGGGGCCTGAGAACAGGTGGTTGTCATTGGTGCACAGCATACTCCAAGCCCCAGAGAGAGGACTGGAAATAGTAAAGGATCCAAGGGGGTTGGGCAGATCACCAAACTGTTGGTGGAAGCCATATTTCACAGAATCCCATTGTACAGTGTCTTTGTACCACCTATATAAGGATGGGTTTATTTTTTTTTCTTTAATTTTTATTTAAGTATAATTCCTTAAGTAGAAAGCTGGTGGATAGCTGGACATGGTAGGGTACGCCTGTAATCCCAGCACTTGGAGAACTGAGGCAGGAGGGTCGTCTTGAGTTCAGGGCCAGCCTGGACTCACATAGTGAGTCTAGCCAACCTGAACTACATAGTGAAACTATCTCAAAAAAAAAAAAAAAAAAAGAAAAGAAAAAAAGAAAGAAAGAAAGAGAAAAAAAAGAGAAAGGAGAGAGAGACATCTGGAGAATAATTTTTTTAAAAAAGCAAATGGAAAATATAGGAAATATCATGTCACTTGGAAGAAAGTACTATCCAGAGTGAGAAGGCAGTGATTGGGATTCCAAGGACAGGGAGCCCTGAAGCAGTAATTGAAATGTCAAGGAATCAAGATAGGACTAAACAGGAAGATGGGCTGTAATGGTGAGGGCAGCCTGGCTTAGGGTCTCAGGTAGAGTACTGGAGTAAAGCACCTGTGAGGGAAGGGATGGGTAGATGATGGGGAATAAACTGCTCTGGGCCTACAAATGGGGAGGTGTATCAGTCGGGGTTTTACTAGAGAAATGCTGTGCCACTGAACTATATCCTTGAACCTAGAGAAACATATAATGCAAGGGAGATAGCTCAGGGGCTTAAATGCCTGCCTGACAAGTACAAGGTTCTGAGTTCGATCCTCAGCACCAAAAAACAAACAAACAAAAAAACCGGAGCTCATATAACACAAAGTGTACAAATGTATAAGAAATTACAAGATTGGCTTATACCGGTCAGCCACAGTCAAATGAAGTATGCAGAGGGCAGCTGCACACTAGAGCCTGAAGGATTTGTCCTGCAGTGTTCTACACAGGTCCGTCCATATCAGGAGGCTGATGGGTCCAAAATGGAAGGCTGATGAATCTACACCTGAACGCTGAAGGATCCAATGCAGAAGCCAAACAATGTCCAAGCTGAAGGCAAAGACTGGAGCTCCTCTGAAGAAGGGAATCCTCTCTCCTTCCTCATTTCCTTTTTATATCCTCTAAGAGAGGAACATCCCTAGGGTGTGGAGTTGCTGAGCCAATTTAGTTAAGCTTTTAAACTTCTCAAGTTGACATTATGGGTCAGCCACTATAGGAAGACAGAGGGAGGTTGCCCTGAGTGAGGAACACTGGGCATTGAAATGGAAGATTGCAATGGTGGGGTTTAGGACTTTGCTGATAGACAGGTTTGAGATGAAGTAAAACCTCCTAAACCAAGATACACATTGGGGCTTTATTTGGGAAAAGGGAATCTGGAAATGACACAATCAGGTGTTTAGAAAATTCTCTTTTTTAAATTTTGGTACTGGGAGTTGAACTCAGGACTTGCCAAGCAGGTGCTGTGCCACTGAGCTATATCCCTGAACCTAGAAAATTCTTTTTGACTAACAGAATGGGTAAGGACAGTGCATGCAGCAGGAAAACTCACAGAAGATGTTGCACTGATAGAGAAAGGGGATACGGTAGTGGGGATGGAAAGGGGTGGACAAACTACAGTATGTTTTGGAAAAAGAATGTGCAAGTCTTAGGCAAGTTGTGCATGAGTAATGAGACAGAAGCCAGCAGAAAATGGGTCTCCCAGTTTCTGATCTGGGTGCCCAAGTAGAAAGTTGAGGGACCTCTGAATTACTGTTAGATGAGGCACACCCAAACTGCTCCTGTGTGTTCTCCATCTTTAAATCTCTCCTCCAGGCTGTTTCTTGGTCTGCTTTGTTCTTCTCACTTTTGTGTGTCTGTTAGTCTGTCTCTTGGTTTCTTTTTCTTACTCTAGCCTCACATGTCTCTGGTTGAGGAATTTTCCCAATTCCTTTTTTCCAGAGCCAAGTCGGCGGGCAGCGGGTCTCCTGGGAAAGGAAACAAGTAGAATTAGGGCAGATTCCTGGTGGTTAGTCAAGTGGATACATAATGGAACCCACCCACAAATATCTTTCTGGAGGTCACCTTGGAACCTGGATGAGATTTCTGCAGGCAGCAGCCCTTCTTTCCTACTGGGCACCAGGCCCAGCATCTGCAGAAAGTTCCAAAGCAGCCTGCTCGTGCCTGGGCAGGCCAAGGCACACCCACCCCAAGTATGCATTATGTGCCTTCAGTGTGCCCCCTTGGATCAAATGCAGTGTACAATGCACCCAAAGGGGCCCATAAGCTAATGAGAAGGTGGAGAAATAATCAGACAGAGGAAGAGAGTAGAGCTAGTTTACTTTTCTGACAATCCAAAGAGTCACCAAAGAGAAGATGATGTTAATAGTCATTTCTCAGAGGCTTCAATTTTCTGGGTAAGAGCACTTTCCAGCTAGTGAACAAAGAGAAGGTAGCATCAAGGAACTGTAGGACACAGTGATGGAGGAAGAGTTTGGAGTCCTGACGGCCAGGTTAAGTGTAGAGTTTAACCTATGGATCATCTGGAGCCACTGATGATTTCTTGGACAAGAAACAGGTACTATTTAAGAAACTAGTGCAGTACTATAGCTTGAGATGAAAACTCAGACCATCTTAAAAATAGTGGAGACTGATAGCTCATGTAAAAGGTATGGTTATATACCAGGCAGCGATGCTCTGGGAGCAGCATACTTGAAACAAGGAGGTGGTGATCAATAGGTAGACATAAACTCCAGCTGAACTAGGATTGAGGTGTTAGGAAAACCAGAATGTTCTTCTACCTCAAGATACCTTATCTTGCCACTCTAAAGCATCCTGGGACATTGTACTAAAGGGACCACCAACAGCTAATCCTGCCCTTAATACCCTGCTCCCTCAATATCCTGTACCTTCCTTACTAAGACCTGCCCCTCATCACACATGGATTCTTCCAATCAAGTGCCAATGTCCACTCATAACTGAACTTCCTTTTCATCTTCTCTCACAGCTCTCATCCCCAGAGATGCTGTCTACTTGTCCCCAAGTGGAACCTGTACACTACATCCTTCCCACATACTTTGCTTCCAAGAATGTCTCTCAGTGAATGGGTCATTGATCCAGCAAGTGTAGCCTGCCCTCTGGTGGCCACCATGTTGCAAGGTCCTTTTCATGTCCATCTGGGTCTTTGGTGTGTCTCCCACTCTACCCAACTGTCATGGTTTTCTCTCCTATTCAGTTTTCCCAGAAAGTCCCTTGGGGATGTGAGGGCCTATGTGCTTGTCAGTAGCCACTGGAGAGTAAAGGAACTGGAGTGATGTGTCCCACTTGGTGACCAGTCTTGGAGGAGTTGGAAAGGAAGAGTGGATGCTGGTCACTGGTGAAGGAGGAAAGGGGCAGCTACCCAAGGCTCCTGAAAACAGAGAAAAAAATACATTGGGTATGAAGGTGATAATCAGGAAGTATTTGGGGAATTTGACAGATACCCACTGATCTGAGAAAGACTCTGGGGCTGTGGAGCTGAGATGAAACATTTTTGATATTCAAGAAGGTATCCTGGAAAAGAATACCCATCTATCTTCTCTACTACCTCACAAATTCCTTCTATAGTGAGAGAAATTTGGTACAAAAACGGGACATGACTCTTGGCTCAGGTACCCTCTGAGAGCCCTGGGTGAGGAGAAGACATGGTCCCTCCTGCAACCCTGTTATGAAGGAATAGCCCCTGGAGTGTTGTGGGCAGACCCTGGGCACTCTCAGCCCAGGAATGACTGCCTCCTGAAAGGGCGGGGAGTCTCAATTTGATTTGGTGAGTGGAGCCAACGAGCGCCTCACTCATTCAGCCCCCATATGAACTGTCCCTCTAATGGCTTCTCTATGTCTCATCTTACTTGGTCAGGCTGATGGTGGCTACTTTCTCTTGGCTGCTGCCCTACATGTGCTCTTTCACACATGCTCCCCAGATCCTGGTCTCTCAGTGAATGGATCAGTGGTCCAGATCCTGGGTGTGCAGCACTTTGGGGTGAGAAGGCAGCACCCCACCACCTTGTATTCCCACAGTGCCTTCACAAGCTGCAATGGGGCTGAAGTGGACAGACCAGACCTAGACAAAGTTTGCAGAATAGATCTGTCTGCCCATCATCCCCAAGCTGCTGATAAAGAGCGGCCATACGTGCATAGTCATGTGTGTGTGCATGTATGTGCAGCCCCACCTGAAAAGCTGCTCTTTCTCAAGGCATTTCTGGCATCAGCCTTGACAGGAGGCTGCTCTATTGGCATCATTCCCAGGGGTGGGGCCCTGGCCAGGCAGGTCTAGTCACAGACTGGCATCTTGGCACATGCAGCTACTTATTTGTACACAGGCGCATATTCGTGTCAGAGCACAAGGCATGCACGTGACCAGGCTGCCTCTGCCCAGGCCTGTTTTTCCCTCTCTGTCTTCCCTGCTCTCCCTGTGTCAGCACTGTAAGCACTACACTGCCCTTTCAGCTGCCCTTGAACCTAACTGCTGACCTCCCAAGTTTGGACAGCCTTGTTCATGTGCATGATCACACATAACAGGAAGCTTTTTAAAGTCAGTTTCTGTTTTTCCCAGGAACTTCCTCAGAGGGCTGGGAGGGAGAGGGCTGAGCCTGTGGGGAAATCCCTATCTCTTCCCCTCACTTTAACTTTCTCTCTCTCTCTCTCTCTCTCTCTCTCTCTCTCTCTCTCTCTCTCTCTGCCAAATGGTGCCAAGTATATTGGCACTGCCTCTAGAAGGTGTTGGGCCTCTTGGTGGTGAAGCGAGGCTTGAGGCTTGTGCTGGTGATGCAGGACCCTGTGGGGCAGCAGGAGCTTGATCTTGGAGTCATGGAACTGCTTGACAGCAGGCCGGCGGCACTTGCTGGCTGCAATCTCCTCCACCTTCATGATCTGGATGGAGTGGGTTCGATGCGGGGTACCCATGTCCGGGTAGCACTGGGTGAAGGCGCCTGCTATGGTAAGGTCCCAGTACTCCTGGTATATGTTGCGAGCCCCACTGCAGGAGACGTAGTGCAGCCAGATGCCAAAGTTCTTCACTCACAGTAGAGACTTCTCAAACACCTGCACACAGTAGATGGGCGGATTTCTTCATCTTCTTCAGCTGGGACATGAAGTACCACAAACAGGACTTGGTGACAACATGGTTGGGTGCAAAAAAATCTGCATGCAGTAGAGAGGCATGTGGCACTTTGGGGTGAGTAGGCAGTGCCCCACCACCTTGTATTCCCAGAATGTGCCGGAGGCCTAATGGTGCTCCCTTCTCTCTTGCCACCACCCACAAAAAGGAAGTCACTTTATCTCTTACCCAAGCACACAGCCTTCTTTACTGAGAACACATATTCAGGCCCTCTTTTGCACACTAGTCACTGCCACCATATATGCTAAACTCAATTCTTAGATGGGGCTCTTAACCCCAGCGAACTGTCATTGTTTAGCCAGTCTGATGCTGATCCTAGGTTATCATAGTGGCCCCTCCCCATAATCCTCACCCAAGTGCCAACCCAAGTAGAAAAGGAGGAATGTAGAGACTGAGAGCTGAAGGTCCTGTCTTAGTCTTTTGTCAAGTTATTTGCCAATGGGCAAGCAGCTTCTTGTCTCTGGGCCTTGGTTCTCCAGGAAATATTTTAAAGGCAATGGTCTGTTGTCCAAAAGCCTCTGAAATGAATCCAAACACAAGAGGACACCTGTCCTTGTCTGTGCTTGGAGATGGGACCAAGAAAGTAAAATTTCTGGATATCCTTACTTCTCAAAAGAAGTACAAATATCTAATAGGTTTGTGAAATAATGTTCAGCACTTTAGCCTTTAGAGAAATACAAATCAAAACAACACTGAGATTCCATCCTACTGCAAAAAGAATAGCTGTCATCAAGAACTGAAAAAGAAAAAAACAAGCAAGGTTGTAGGGGAAAAGGAGCAGTTTTACATTATTGGTAAGATTATACACTAGTACAACCAGTTTGGAAATAAGTATGGACGTTTCTCAAAAACATAAAAATAGAAATTCCTTTTGCCCAGCTGTAGCTCTTCTGGGTATCTTCCCCCAAAAATGAAAAATACTATATCAAAGTGTTATGTGCATGTTCATGTTTATAGCAGCACAACTCTTTTTAACAGAGAATTTTAGAAACCCAAGAAAAATGATACAGAATTTAAATACCAGATGATAGAAAATTAACAACGGATGTTACATTGCACACTGTTATGTTCAAAATAGTTGTTCAAATTACCAGATATAGGCATGCAAAATTGATCAAAAAATTAGGCACTGGCCGGGGAGATGGCTCAGTGGAATAAGTGCTTCCCTGGCAAGCATAAGGGCCTGAGTTCAATCCCCAGTTCTGCCAAAAAAAAAATTAGTCATTAACTGTTCCTTTCAATAAACCAATAGAAATTAGTAGTGTAATTATTTTAGCATATATAAATATTTTAGCATATATATATTTAGCATATATATATATACTTATATATATTTAGCATATATATATATACTTATATATATTTAGCATATATATATATATATATATATATATATATTCCCCTTTCCTTCTTTTTCTCTTTCCCTCCCCCCAGTAGTTTAGTTGTTCTTTCCTTTTGAGCAGTTTCTTTCCTTTTCACAATATCTATTATATTTTTTGAATTTTATTTACTCTTTCAGTTTCTTATACTAGGGAGAGAATACAATGTTTACACATGCAAGTCTGATATTTCCAATTATGAGCATGTTTTCTAGTTGCATCCATTTACTTACAAAAGCCTTGAGTTTATCTTCCTTTATAGCTGAGTAATACTCCATTTTATAAAAGAATTATGTCTTTTTTATCCATTCCTCCACTGATGGGCATTTTTGTGGTTTCCAAGATATAGCTATGAAAAACTGAGCAGTACAACCCTTAATAGTTAAACCTTGGAAGCACACTATATACCCATCATCAGATGAATGAATAAAGAAAATGTGGAATATATAGAGACAATACAGTATTAATTGACCATAGAAAGGATAAATTTGAGTCATTTGTTGGAAAATACATGTACTTCAAGACCATAATGCTAAGGTAACTATCACTTGGTTTCTCTCATATGAGAAGTTAGCTTATGCAATTTAAAGAACAAAATAAAAGAGATGACAGGAGACAGAAAGATAGACTTTGTGGAAATAGTGAGGAGATCTGGGGCAGAGGATGACAGGAGGTTAGAGAAGAGAAGTAAAAAAGACTCAAGATGTGATATGTATACATATCAATTTCCCATAATGAATATATTGATCATGTATCTCTACAATGTACTCATAAAAAGAAAGCTCTTTGAGGAATTTTTTTTGGGGGGGAGTTGTATATTCTGGAACCATTTAACCGTTTTCTGGATTTGACTAGATCCTGAAGGTCTTTGACATTTGTGTCTCTGTGAGTCCCTTATAGTTCTTGCTAAGAGTAATGAAGGAAGTAAGAGCAACACAGCCCCCCTGCTTGCTGGATACCAAGCCTTAGAGGGGCCATGTGGGCAGTCAAAAATGATAGTCTCCATCTAGAGGGAATGGGATCCAAAGGGAAGGACGAGCATGAGGGCTCTGGAGAAGGGGATCTCTGTACATCCAGGGCTTCACAGATACCTAGCTCAGGCCATGGAGAAACCTACCACCTGGGGGACCTGAGGATGACCAGGTCCCACAGCTGAGCTCAGGAAACTAGGTCATTCAGGGCTACGGCCACTCTAGCCTGGAATTCCTGTTATTCCTCACAAGTTATCTGTCATAAATGTAACAAAAATGTATCTTCTCATTGGGTCTGACCATTTGTCCTCTTGTTAAAAGCTCATTAAGGGCTGGTGAGATGGCTCAGTGGTCTAAAGCACCTACTTAGAACAAGCTTAGCAAAG
>NDGN011454782.1:0-13739 GCA_002564285.1 Tympanoctomys barrerae
CCCTGGTGGGCTGAGCTGGCCACACACACACACACACACACACACACACACACACACACACTTTTTAAAAACGAATTTAAAAAAAAAGGATCTCACAGGCTAATGAAGAGGAGAAGATAGGGAAAAGAAAATGACAAGGAATGATGCCAGTGAGCTAGCTAATGCCTGACACAGAGGACAGCAGTGCCAGGACCTCAGTGACACCCCTGGGGCTGAGGAAGGGTGACTTCCTGGAGGACTGCTCCGCCCAAGGGTGCTGTACTGAGCGGTACCGTCTCCTGATGGCTGTGAGCCGGCTGCAAGATGGAGCAAAAGAATATGGGTTGAATGTAGATAGGTAAGCCTGGTTAGCATGTGGCTTGGGCAGACGCAAGGGGCCTGTAGCATTAGATAAGTGGTGATGGCCAGGTCAGGGGTTTTAGCCATACACTGTCACTGCCACTTGTGGCACCTACAGGGCTTGGTAAGGTAGCAATAATAACAGCTACATTTTGTTGGGTGCTTGCTATGACCAGTTATTATTTTACATGTTTCATATATGCCCCATTATTTAATGCTCAAAATTAATATAATCCTTGAGATGAAGTTATAAGCTAGTTCATGTGAAAGGCGAGAAAGGGAAAGCACAGGCAGTTTGAGAAACTTAAGTTACCTAACTTACTCTCTAAACTTTGATCTCTTTATTTGGTGACTAGCACAATAGCTCTTAGGATCCTACTGTCAGAGGATTAGAAGAGCAATTGCACATAGTAGGCCCTCAGTATTATCATCAGCATCATTAGCTCTGAGGGAAGGACACATGGTACACATGCAGCTCTGGGTGGGAAGCCCCATGCTGGGTCTCTGGTGACTTCAGAGCTGCCATCTTCAGCTGGGGGAAGTATAATTGGAAAGGTAGGTGGGATGCTATTGTGAAAGGCCAGCGATGCTGAGATGCTGCTTTGTGGAACAGTATGTTCTGTTCTTTCCTCTATTTCTAGCTCTCTGCTTTGTTATTGCTTACAAACAGCTCCGAAGTCCTTCTAGCTGACTGCTCCCTTCTTCCACCTGCCCTGCTACTGTCCGCAGCACTGCCCATAACTGTGGGTGGCACGAGAGCTCCCCAGGGGCTGGGCAGGCGGACCGGACACACTCCTGATGCTTACCTCACTGCTGCGGCTCCTTTGTCCTGAGTGTGGGGTGGTGACTGCAGAGCAGGTAACCCTGCCTTTCTAAGACACCCTGGGAGGTGGATGGACTGATTCTCACCAGGCCCTTGGATAGCATCCAAAGCGGTCAGGTCTTTCCTGGAAGTTGTTTTGGGGGGCTACACAATGCTGCTGATGTTTTGCTATTCTTGTTTTCTTATTTTACAGTACTGGGGATTGAATCCAAGATCCTACAGTGAGCTACATCCTTAGCCCATTAAATATCTTATTTTCTTTTACAGTATTGAAGATTCAACCCAGGGCCTCCCCACTGAGCCACATCCCAGCCCTTTCTTTTTAATTTTAGGGCAGACTCTTCCTAACTCACTAAGCTCCCCAGGCTGGCCTCAAGCTCATGATTCTCCTGCCTCAGCCTCCCGGCTGCTCGCTGAGACTATAGGTTAAGGAGCTCCTTGTACTCAGGAGATGCTTGGGCAGCAGAGGGAAAGTGGGAACTGAGCTATTCTAGGATGGTTGACTGCAGAGGACAGTCCATCTATCATATCCTAAGGAACAAGACCGATTAGCTCTGTGTTGTGTAGGGAGCCACAACTGGGCGCAGGCCAGAGAAGAAAGGTAAAAGGGCTGTGAACCAGCTGCTGCCCTGTCTGGCACATGTGGGGGGCAGTGCTGGGCAGTGGCATCTGGAGCCCATCTACTAGGCTGTACTCCCAAGTGCAGGGCCCTGACCTCTATGAGCCAAAGTCCTGAAGATGCAAAATGGTTGGGACAGGAGTCTGAGCTGATACATCTAGAGTAGTGACAGAAAAACTTTTAGAACTTTTCGTGATAGATAGCAAACAGTATAAGTGAGCTGTGTTTACCAGAATTGCTGCTGCTGCCACTACAGAGCTGGACTGGGGTCCTTCTGGAAGCCTCCCAAAGGTCCCTGGTTCCATCTCCCAGCACCGTGAAGCTCATGTGGACTGCAGGCCTGTGCAGCATTTGCTCAGCTCCTCCTACCCGTGCACACGTTATCTTAGTCTTCCCATTTCACCGTCCTGCAGCAGGCCCTGTGAGCCCCATGTTATGCTCACAAAGAGCTGAGACAAGGGCTTTTCAGAGACTCTCACCGATGTTCTCAGGTATGTGGCAGAGCAGGACTTGGCTTCCGTCTAGCAGCACGCTTCTACTCTCATCTGTCTGCATGGGGGTGGAGACAGCCCTCTGGCACTGAGCTGTCACAGGAACTGAAGATTTAGGGCCAAGGTTCCCATTCTGGGCAGGTCCAGGGCTGGAGTTAAGTGTACGCCAAGCCTGTCTCCAGGGTGGGTGGAAGGCTTGCCAATGAAAATGTTACCAGCTGAAGCGGCCTTTGCCAGCCATACGGGGGCTGCAGTGGCGGGGAACCAGAAAGAATCCTCTCAGCACCAGCCTGACCTGCGGAGGGACAGGCAGCGCAGAGCCAGGAAGAACTTGGGCAACATCTGATACTGCAGCCAGCCTCTCTCTCCCTGGGAGGGCTAGCTAGACTTGAAGATGCCAAGATGTAGGGGGCGTGCACACACACACACACACAGACACAACACATACACACACACAAGCTTGCACATCAGAAACTAAATTAGGGTCCTGATGACTTAGCTCTTTGGGAAGAACAGAAGTTAGTGGAACATGTGGGCCTTTCCCCCTTGCCAAATCCTCTCTGAGAAGGGTACCGGAGCAGAGGCCAGAGTCTCTCAGTCGCGCTGTGACTGTTTCTGCCTATGGACCCAGGATGCTGAGAATGCAAGTG
Source organism: Tympanoctomys barrerae (assembly GCA_002564285.1). NCBI lineage: Eukaryota > Metazoa > Chordata > Mammalia > Rodentia > Octodontidae > Tympanoctomys > Tympanoctomys barrerae. Next base: position 2,923 of record NDGN011454782.1, read on the forward strand.
CCATGCCCCCACTGGTTGCAGCTCCTTCTAGTAAGGGGAGCATGGCACTTGCATCCCCCATACCAAATATGGGGGAAAAAGCAGGTGGAGACTGGGGGAGGGGGTGCTGGCAGCAATAGGTGTGTGGGACCTGGAGACGGGGAGAAAGGGGGTGATTCTTTGGAGAGACCTTGGCCTGTTCTATTCTTGCAGGGGTACTTGGGGGAGGCAGAGAAAGCACAGAAGGTAGATTCATAAGGAGATGCAGCGGGTGGAGGTGGAAGAGGTGCAGCTACCCAGGGAGGGAAGTGGGGACTGCCAGGCTTTCTGGTGGCCAACAGCCAGATGTGGAGACCAGATGGAGAGGGCTCAAGGAGGACAAGGAGCAAGAGGGCAAGGAGGAAGGAAGGCTGTGAAGGGCAGGGACGGCTGCTTACACAGGCCATGGGAGTGAGAGGGGGGGGGAGGAGAGTCCCCATCTCCCTGCCAGGCTGCTGAAGTCACCAGACCCACAGGGACTGCCAGCCCGGCACAGTCTGTTGCTTTGAGTTCCTTCTGGGCCTCAGGACAGAGGCTCTGCTCTAGCTCTTCATCTCCCCTTCTCCAAGAAAATAAACTGGCACCTCCTCGCTCTGCTCATCTTCTCTGGGATGCAAGCAGAACTGGATTTGGCTTTTCCTGATTGAAACTTTCCTAGTGCTAAGAATTCTCAGGCTAGCCTGGACTATTTCTGACTTTGGGGAAGTGGGGACAGCTGGTAGCCAGCTGTGGGTAGCACTCTGTACCCCAGCAGCTTTGCAGGAGTGAACGCATACTCTAGGAAGCCATGTGATAGCTCGTGCACCCGCAGACTGTGGGCCCTGAAGAAAGGTGCAAGGAGAAGGTGTGTGGGGGAATGGACCCAAGATCTAGAGCCTTTTACCTGATGGGGACTCGGAAACGAGACCTCAACAGGATGGGAGAGAAGACTAGGGGACAGGGCTGGCCAAGTGAAGAACCCAGGGTGACCTTGCCCCATTCCTGCCAGGCCTACTCCTGTCTACACCCTCTGGGGTTCAGATGGTATCTAAAAGGGACACCGTGGCTGTGGTAGCTGCACAGGAAGGGATAGAGGCTATCTGACCTGAAGGCAGAGGGTGTTGCACAATGACTTCTGAAAGATCCTTGGGAGCTATTTCCTTGAAAACTCTAGGGAGACTGGTAGAGACCTGTCCCCTCCTCCTCCCTACCCTCTGCTGAGAAGCCTTAGATAGAGGCACGGGGCCAGCTATCGCCACAACAGCTACCACTGTACCCCTGGGGAATGGGCTGGACATCTGGAAAGGTCATCTGTAGACCCAACAGGAGATGAGGCTCTGGGGGCAGAGGTCAGGTTGTGTGTGTGGGTCGGGGGGCGTGTAGGGAAGGCAGTCTTCCTAAGAAAGTGTCTGAGGAAAGCTGTCAGCAGAGATGGAAGGCTCTCCAGTGGAAAAGAAAGTTAACAGGTGCCCAGGGACTCGTTGGGAGGGTTATAGGTCTGGACACAGGTTGGCTTCCCATTGCTGGTATCTTGGGGTTTTCTTTGAAGTCAGTTGATGGATGGCTCAATCTGTCCCTGTCTGCAGCAACCAGCCTTACAAGCCCTCTCTATCTCCCGCTTGTCTGGTGCTTTAGAGTTTACAGCATGCTTTCAAAGGCAGGTCTGATGTAAGGTCACAGCAACTCTGTGGAATAAATGAGGGAGGAAGGCACTTGTACCATGTCACAGGTGAGGACAAGGAGATCAGAGGATTTGTTCTCATCTGGATTTTTGATCTCAGGACAAGTGCTCCTTGGAAAGGTAAGCACTGCAGAGGCATCCCAGGGTCTGAAACTCAGGCTGGGATGCAGCCATTTCCATGGAGCTTGGTAGAGAAGATGGTAGAGACCCTGACTGTCCTCCAGTTATACACAGATCTGCCTTCCGTGGCTGGATCAAGGAGCCACAGCTCCTTGGGCTGTGGCTTTGAGGCTATCCAACATGGGCTTTGAGGCTATCCAACAACATGAATATAGGTATCTTGAGGTCTCAGAGACAAGGTCAGAATTAGGTGGAAAGAGCTTTGAGAACAGTGAAGATCAGCTAGAAAGAGTGATGGCATCCAGAGGAGTATAAGAGACTGGGGTAGCAGGGAAAATCTGACGTGTCTAGGATGTAACCCATGCTGAACTAAAGGCTAAATCCCGGGGTGAGCTTTCAAAACTGATGTCTGCTTTTGTCTCTGACTTGCTGAAGATCTCCACAGCTTCCCTCTGGCCACTAAAGTCCATATTCCTGAGTAACCCTTTCAAGATTACCAACAACATAACCTCAGCCTGTCTTTGCAGCAGCGCCCGGAGCCCGGGCTCTGCGGGCACTGAACTACACGTAGCTCAGCAGCCCCCCGGGCTCAGGCCCATACACACTCTGCCTCTGCACAGCCCAGGTGCTGCTGCAGGGCAGGCCTTAGTCTCTTTTCCAGCTCAAAACTCCTAGCCTTACAAGCTCAGCTTGAACATCCCTTTCTCTTTGATGCCTTCTTAACTCTCCCAGGCTGAGTTGTTCATACGGTGCTCCAGGCCTTGGTGCTCGGTGCAGACTTCTGTCTTGGTTCTATGCTACAATGCCGCAGTTGTTCACACCAGGCTTCTCATGTTCTCAGCTGACTCAGAACCAAGCACAGGGCTCCCGTGTGACTCAGTGACGACTAGATAGGAATGCAGATTCGGGAACCTGACTGCCTGGTTTGCAGGCCCGCTCCACCCCTTGTTAGCTGTGTAACCATGACATCTCTGCCACTACTGTTGCTTCATCTTTACAAAGGGGATAATTATTACAGATAGGGTGATTACAAGAACTAAGAGTTAATATATGCAGAGCCCTAGGACAGTGGCTTAGTAAGCACTACCAGAGTGTTTACTATAATGATTATTATCTTTTGAATGAATGACAACCAACATGGAACACGCAAACTGGTCACATTTTTCCTAAATAACCTCAAAAAAACTCAGAGTGTAATCTGGTCTAGGGGTGGGAAATAGAATTCTGATGTAGAAGGCTCACTAATGGGCTGTAAGACTAAGTCAGTGCTTCTCAGAGCCTGGTCCTCACAGCAGACACTTAAATCTCACCTGGGAGCAGAGGAGAAATACCAGTTCTCAGACCTCACCCTGGCTCCATGTGCCTGCACCAGCAGACCTGGGGCTTGGGGCAGGAGTGTGGGTTAGACAACCTGTCATATGACTCTGATAGATGACCAGATCTGAGAGCCATGGAGTTAGACTTTGCCCACCACTGGTTGCTTCTGTATAGTGTGTGCCTTGAGTTCTGAAAGCTGCTTCTTCAGAATAAGTGTGGAGCTTCACTCCAGGGACCTGAGCGCATACCAGGTAGAACACATTTCAGATACTACACAAGGTCCTTGGTATGGACTCTGCCTATGCAGTGGGAGCTCCATAAGTACTCATCCCCATCTTCTTCCTCCTTCTCCTCCAAGATGAGAGATGAGAGGAAAAGATCGCACCCCCCATGGCACTGTGCTTGGAGAAGCCAGAGTACACTGGTGTAGAGGAAAGGGGAGCCTGGCTGTGAGCCCCAACTGCACAGTGCGCCCCCAGTGCCTGTTCCCCAGTGGGCATGGGGACGTTGTGCACAAGGCATTGCCATCCTGATGGGTGTAAATGTGGCTCAGCTGGAGGAACAGGCAGGAGGACTGAGGTGGGCCGGAATGAAGAAGGAGCGCTTGGCTGGAGCCCAGGCTTCTGATACCCACTTACATAGTGAGTCAGGCAGACTTCAGCCTTCCCCTGAGAAAGGCCTAAAATGTCAAGTGAGAGGAGGAAGTCTTCAGAGATGCAGGTAGGGAGCTGCCTGCATCTGCCTTCTCTCTAAGGGGCTCCTAGGTGTGAGAGCTAGTTCACTGTGCCACCTCATGCTGCACCCGGGCCCATGGCCCACTTGCTGAGAACCCAATTCCAGGGTGTTGAGTGAGGCATAGGACAAACACCAGTAACCATCAGGATAAGAGGAAAAGGGGAGCTCTAGTGCGCTGGCCATAACTATAAACAACTTAAGATGGTTTAAGGTGGTGGCTAGCAAAATGTGGTCCCTAAGCCATCATTTGGAAACTTAGAAAATCAGCATCTGAGAAACACAGACTCTCAGGCTGCATCACAGACCTGCTCAAGGAGAAACTCTAATATCAACAGAGGCAAAGGCAAAAATCACATGATCATCTCAATAGATGCAGATAAAGCCTTTGATAGAAGTCCAACCCTCACTCATGATAAAAACCCTACAGGAAATGGAAACAGTATTTACCTTAATCTGATAAAAGTCATCTATGACAAGTCAACAGCCAACATCATACCAAATGGTCAAAAACTGAAAGCTTTCACTTTAAAACCAGGAACAAGACAAGGATATCCACTGTCACCACTCCTATTCAACATAGTTCTGGAAACATTAGCCAAAGCAATTAGACAAGAGAGAGCTAAAAGGAGTAAGAAAAGAAAAGGAAGAAGTAAAATTATCATTATTCACAGATGACATGATACTCTACATAGAAGACCCCAAAAACTCCATCAAAAGACTTCTAGATTTACTAACCAAATTCAGTAGTGTATCTGGATACAATATCAAGACTCAAAATCCTACACACAAACAACAAACTCACTGAAAGAGAAATTAGGAAAAAACACCCTTCATAATAGCATCCACAAAAATGAGATACTTAGGAATCAATCTAACAAAGGAAGTGAAGACCTATACAGTGAAAAACATGGTACTCTTAAAAAGGGAGATCAAAGAGGATTTCAGAAAATGGAAAGATAATTCTTGTTCATGGATAAGAAGAACCAACATTGTCAAAATAGCTATACTCCCAAAATTGTACAGATTGAGTGAAGTCCCAGTGAAAATAACCATTAGTACATCTCACAGAGCTGGAAAAAACATTCTTCAAATTCTTCTGAACCAGAGGGAGACCTAGAGTAACAAAAGCAACACTGGGCAACAAAAGTAAGGCAGAAAGTATTACAATCCCTGACCTGAAATTATACTACAAAGCTACTTTGATAAAATCAGCCTGGTGCAGGCAAAAAACAAACCAAAACAAAAACAAAACCTGAGGGTAAATGGAACAGATTAGAAGATACAGACACAACTATAAACATATTCAGCCTTGTCTTTGACAAAGGGGCCAACTATGTTCACTGGAAGAAAGATAGCCTCTTTAATAAATGGTGCTGGAAAAACTGCTTTCTACATTCCAAGACTAGTCACCATGCACAACACTAAAGTCAAAATAGGTCAAAGATACACATATTGAAACAGAAACACTAAATCTACTGGAAGACAAAGTAGGTAGAAATCTGGACGACATAGGGGTAGGTAGAGAGTTCATGAACAAATACCAAACTGCACGGGAAATATTTCAAAGAATCAACAACTTGGATCTCATCTTATTGAAAAGTTTTTGCACATTAAAAGAAATCACCAACAGAATAAAAAGAAACCCATGAATTGGGAAAATATTTTAGCCAACTCTCTCTTAGGCAAAGGACTTCTATCTAGAACTTATAAAGAATTTAAAAAATATCAGATCTTCAAATACCTAATCCAAAAATGGACATCTGAGATGAACACACACTTCTTAGAGGAAGAAATGGCAAATAAATATCTGATAAATGTTTAACATCATTGGTCACTTGAGAAATGCAAATAAAACAGCACTGAGATTCCATCACACCCAAGAAAGAATGGTTATTGATCATCAAGATGATCAATTTCGATGATCATCAAGACATAAACCAATAACAAATACAGTTGAGACTGTGGGAAAAAGGAACGCTTCTCCACTGCTGGTGGGAGTGTAGACTGGGGAAACCACTGTGGCAATCAGTGTGGAGATTCCTCAAAAAGCTAGGATTAGAGGTCCCATTGACCCCAGCTATTTCCCTCCTGGGTATTTTTCCAGAAGAACTCAAAACATTATACTACAGTGGTATATGTGTACTCATGTGTATAGCAGTGTAATTTGTCATAGCTGAATCTTGAAAGCAACCCAAATGCATCAACTGAAGAATGGATTAAAAAGTTGTGGTACTTTTATGCATTGGAGTATTACTCAGCTATAAAGAAAGACAAACTTGAGGCTTTTATAGGTAAATGGATACAACCAAAGACCATACTTATTATTATTATTATTATTTGTATTTAGTACAGGTCTCACTATGTAGAACTGGACTCATAGTTATCCTCCTGTTTACAGCCTCCCAAGTGCTGGGATTACAGGCATGTGCCACCACACCCAGTTTCAATTGCTGTCTCAGTATACCTCAGGGTTGGGGCTGGCACGGAAGGCCCGGGGATTGAACCCCCGGCTCCTGCATCTGCCTAAACAGGTGCTTTATTCTGCTGAGCTATTTGGCCAGCCCCAAAGACCATATTTATAAGTGAAATAAATCAGATCCACATAAGTAAACAATGTATTTGTCTCAGTGTAAGAAACTGATAGGATCCAAAAGGTACCATAGATGTTGCAAAAGAGAAAGAAACTGCTCAAAAGAAAAGAACAACTGGGATGAGGAAAAACAAAAAAGATGGAAGGGAAAAATATGTATGCATACAAGATAGCTAAGATGATTGTATTATTAATTTCTATTTGTTTATTGAAATGAACAGTTAAAGTTTAATTTTTAGTTTTTTTAGTTTTAAAATTTATTTTATTGTATTTTCTGTTGGTCAATTTTACATGCCTAAATCTGGTAATCTGAACATCTACTTTGAAGATAACATTATCCAGTATAACAACCATTGTTGATTTCTTATCATTATTTATTTATTTATTTATTTATTTATTTATTTATTTATGACCAGCTCAGCCCACCCTGAGGGTGGGGCTGGCACAGCATGTGATGCTGGGGATTGAACTGCAGTCCTCTGCACCTGCCTAAGCTTGCCTACACAGGTGCTTTAGACTGCTGAGCTATCTCATCAGCCCCATCATCTTTTTTTAAAAATCTTGTATCATTTTTAATGTTTAAAAAATTTTTTTTTATTGTTTTTAACATTTAAAAAAAAGAAAAGAAAAGAGGAGCTCTAGGTAGGACTCAGCCACATGTAGTTTGATAAGCTCTCTCAGATGGGATGAGGGACATTTCAATCTGATTTAGGGAAGGATTCGCAGCCCCTAGGCCAGGGGCTGGGCCTGGCTGTGGCCTGTGAGGAGCTAGGCTGTGCAGCAGGAGGGCAGCTGTGTTCAGGATCTTAGAAGCATCCTCTGCAGTCATACACACTCCTTGTGGGGAGCTCACATCACTGCCTGACTCCACTCTTGTCAGATCAGCCCAGGCATTAAGATTCTCTTAAGAGTTCCAACCCTGCGCGCCAGGGATCTAGGCTAAGTACTGCTTATGGGACTCTAATGCAACAGAAGTAGAAATAAAATGCACAATTAAATGTAAATAATATGCGTGAATCGTCCTCAGACCGTCCCCTACACTCTACGTCCATGGAAGGGTTGTTGTCTAAGAAACCGGTTCCTGGTACCAAAAACGGCCGGAACTGCTGACTCTGGGGAGGAATTCAGGTCTTTTTCTTGCCTTGCTGAAGGGTCTGGGACACCCGTAGTAAAAAGCTCTTGCCCTCACCCTGGTAGGGAACCCCCGTGACACAGCCTCTGCACAGGGATGCAGCCTACAGTGAGGCCTGGGCTGCAAGCCCTGTGGGTGGAGAGGGGAGGAGTAAGGCAGGTAGAGGTAGCTGCCATACTCATTTTCTTCTAACATGAAAGCCCAGAGGAAGCCTAAGCCTCCTCACCATTGAAACTGGCAAATTACAGAATGATTATGGTGATATTACCAATAATGACGATAATAGCCCCAATAAGGTGAGGTCAGAAGGGCACTTTCCCGACAAGGGGTGAGGCTAAAGCCTGGGCGCATTTGCTTCTGATTTAGCGGAAACCTGGATCCCAGCCATCCCTATCTCCATGCCAAGGGGTGCCACTGAGCTCCTAGTGCCACTGGTACCTCACTCCTTGCACCCACCTGCTGCGCATTCCTGGACTCCTCCCTCCTGGCACAGGGGTGAGGTGTGGAGAGATGGCCAAGAAGCAGGCGGCACCCTGCTTCTGCTGGCCAGACCATCCTGGGCTCACAGAGCTGGAGGCAGATGAGAACCACTCCCTAGATGCTTCCCACACTGCATGCACAGAGGGACAAGGGAGGGCAGGGCGGCCCTGGAGCCTGGAGCTTGGAGCCTGGGCATCTCCCAGAAAAGCCACAGGGAGAAATTGGAGGCGCAGGCAGAAGTCTCGGCAGACCCACAGATACCCCGTGCTAGGCTTTCTTTTCAAGGACAAGCAAGATCATTGGTAGCATCCTCCTTCCACACTACCCGCCCACCCTGCTCAAGACATCTTTCTTATTTTCCACCAGTACCTAGGATAAACTACTTCTCTAAATGCTGCAGCCTTTTCAGGAGGATCAAAGGAAACAACCAAACGCTGAAGCAGTCTCTTCCCTCTGGCTGCCTGCGGCCCCACCCCCACCCTGGGGGCTTCAAACAGGGAGGAAATTAGCACAAGGTCCCCTGTCATCGCCAGCAGTGACTTGTGAACATGTGCTTGGCTTGTTTCTCGTCCATAACATGAGGTTTAGAGCAGCTCACTGGGGGCTTGTATTTTTTTTTTTTTTTTAAGAATTGTGTGTATGTTAAAGTCATTAAGTGTGGAAGGGGGTGGGCAGGGGAGTAAAGGCCGTTATGGGGAGGAGGGAAGAAAAATGACCTGTCTTCAAGCTGTCAGCTGAGGAAACACCTCTGTGGCTTGGCAGCAGAGGGCGGGGTCAGGCACCTCTGGGCCCCAACGCTGGGTGCTGGGGTGAAGGCTGGGAAGGTTCATCACTACCACCATCCCACAGGCCTTGCTGCTGCTGTGGCCACCTGCCAGGGGACTGTCACTGGATATATGCTAGGGAGCCACCAGGGGAGAAGCGGGGGCTGCATCACAAGAGCTCGCGGTTGCTGAGTGCTTCCCAGCTAGCAGGACTATGCCAGGCACTCAGCACCCACTTTATGGAGGAGTCACACGACTTTCACACCCATTTCACAGAGGAGGAAGCTGAATCACAGGTTTAGTATCTTGCCTGAAGCTGCAGAGCCAGCAAGTGGTGAAGAGAAGTTAGAGACACAAACATCCAGGTCTTTGGAGAGTTCTTTTTTTTTTTTTTTTTTTTTTTTTTTTTTTTTTTTTNTTTGTGGACCTGGGGATTGAATTTAGGCCCTTAGCGCTTATTCTACTGAGCCATCTCCCCAGCTCTTATTTTTTTATTTTTTAAAAAACTTTCCCCTTTACAGCCTCTGTCTCTCATAAGTACTTGCTATGTCTGTCCCCAGCAGAGGGAGTAGGTACCTAGGGAGTGTAAAGAGGGGGTTGGGGTGGCAGGGGAAGGAGGAATGAGCACCATGACCCTAGCTTGTTCCATATCAGTGTCTTCCCTGGAGGAGATGGAAAGTGGGGTCTGGCTTCTTTGGAGCCCCAATCCCAGTCTCGTGGCCTTCTCAGCAGAAAAGTGCATGTTCTCAGACCCTGAGTTGATGGGAGCAGACCTACGCTGGGCTCCCTGAAGTTGAGGGTCTCAAGCAGCTCCGTGAGAAGCTCCATGCGACTGGGCTCTGAGCACCACCCTCGCCACCCTGTCACCCCCTTCCTCACTCAGGCTGCTGGTCAAGCCCTCCTTATCCTGGGAAATGCCTCCAGGGACAGGGACAGGGACAGGCTGCACAGCCCCAGGCACTGCAGCCACCTCCTGAGGCTGAGAAAAGAAAGGACAGGAGCGGGCAGGGGAGGCTAGTCTCTTACCTCATTCTTCCTGTAAGCAGGACCCTCGGGGTTCCTGTGCTGGTATTCCAGTCCCCCTGATACACATGCCCCATATCACAGCCAAATGACAGCCTTTGCCTATGGAAGCCTGGGAGGATGAAAGGCCCAGCCCTGCAGCTGCCCCCCAGGCCTCCTCTGACAAAACATACTGTGAAAAGACCTCTGACCTCCACCTCCCAGCAGCCCCAGTGTTTCCCTCCTCCCGAGAGAGGAGCAGACAGCTCAGTAATTTAGGGATCACTCGTAAGGAAGGTACAAAGGGCAGAAGGCAGGAGGGGTGGGGGAGTTCCATGTCTGCTCTCTGGCCCAAGAGCTTGCGTACCCCCCATGTGCAGACCAGACCCCCGTGCCAGGGTAGGGACAAGGTCTGGGGATCCAAAGCATTACCTATCTGGAAAACTCACACCTTCACTTTTCTACTTTTTGGAGTTTTGCTAGGAAAAGGATATGCCGACAGTCCCTTTCGGCTCTGATTTAGGAAGTTCTTTCTATTTTCTTACTTAACCTTGCTGTAGCTGCTACACAAGCTGTAGCTGCTGCAAAACCCGAAGTTAATATACTCAGGGCCTCTCCTATCTCCCCCACCAGATTTTAACCCAGCTCAGCTCGACCCCAGGGCTTCAAACCTGAGAAGCAGTGACTCAACCAGTTCAAGAACAGGAGCAGCTCTCTCGTCTCTCTCCCCTGAGCTTTGGAAGCCACCAAAGAGCTGCAGGGGATTTGTGCTCCATTCCACAGCTCCTAGGAGCCCTTCTCCTCACAGCCCTGGAGATGTTGGGTAATCATACTTGCGGAGTGGAGTGCTGAGAGGGCCTTGCCAAGCAATCTTTCCGCCTTGCAGATGGGGAAATGGAGGCACGTTTGCTGTCACGTATGTGTTTATAGCCGGACAAGAGCTCTTCTGCCTCCTCTGCTTACAAGAGAAAGCAAAGAGGTTGAGGAGTTGCCTTCTGG
>NDGN011454785.1:0-11097 GCA_002564285.1 Tympanoctomys barrerae
AAAAAAAAATAGGATATTAAACATACATGGGGCTCTCAGGACCTGAGAGAGTGACACAGGGATCTCTGTACATACATGTGCCTGGTCTCCATGAGTCCACACATACATAGCCTTTCTCTGAGAAAATACTTTCTGGGAAAATACAAACCACCTGGCAGTAAAAGGCCTACATTTTACAGATAAAATGTTCTCGCATATTTTCCTGGGGGATTAAAATTGTCTTTATTTTCATTTTTTATCAAAAAAGTATAGTAGTTTGTTTTGATAATATAGTTATTTTAAAATAAGCTTTAGGAATATCAGCTCCAAAAGCAGAAGAAGGCTTTTCTGCAACTTTGGATGCTTTCAGAAGAGCCTTCTGGTCAACCTTGGCTGCAGGTAACGAGGAGAAGCACAGTGTTGTTTCAGTGAAGTTACAGCCTAAAATGTTAAGTGACAAATGAGCATTGAGGCTGGCACCATGGGCCATGATAATCGAATGACCGAAGAGCCCACATACTGTTTGAGTTGGAAATTCACATGTATTGATTAGTATAAGCCATAATTTTATCATAATGAGCCATTTCTTGTGTACCCTTTTTACACTGTCATCGGCCATTCACGAACCTGGCTCTCTTCTGAGTCTTGTCTGTAGAATAGGTGAGTTTCTTATAGTGGTGCTTATATAAAAAGTTGAAACCAGCAGTCTTTTAAAGCATTCCAAATGATCAGCAGGAGCGGACTGTCCCTAGACGCGCCAACCCCATCCTCCAGGCCGCCCACTGCCAGGCCTACTCTGCACGCCCTGGGGTTCTGTCCAGATGTCGCCCAGAGGTCCACACACATCTTGCCATAATGTGCTACCCACAGGGCACCTTCCTGCTGGATTGCATGTCCCCAAGGGTAGCAACAGTGTCACGAGTGTGCATCGTCTGTGCATCCCCAACGTGCTTAGCACAGACCTTGGCACACATTCCCTTGAAAAAGGGTGAAGGGAAAGAAGCCCGTGTGCCAGGAGGCCCACCAGGGTAGCCTGCCTACCCAGGGCCTCGCTGACAGGGCTCTGCTTAGTGCCAGTGAGCAGCCCGGCTAAGGAAGGCATTTCAGGAGGCCCGGGAAGGCGTGGCACCGGCTGCTCGTGCGGCTTACCTCCCCTCTCTGCCTGTTGTGTCTTTCATGCAGCACGCTTACCCATCACCCATGACCATTTGTCAGGCTGAGTTGAGAATGGCAGCAGGTCGAGGGCACGAGGTGAGGAGCAAGAGCCAAGAACCTGGAATCCTTGAGGTCACCACCCCATGGGCACTCAGATGTCCTAAATAAGCAGACAAAGCGCAAAGGACCCTGACAGCAGAAGACAGAAGCAAGGTCCCAACAATGAACACCCAGAAAATCTGCAAGAGGTGATGGTTGGTCCGATCGGATGGCTTATTCCCAAAGAGGCTCTTCTGACCTGACCGAGGTGCTGTGCAGAGCTGCAGTTGGTGGACAGGAAGACACTTAATGCAGGACACAAAAGGTCGGTCTCATGGCTGAGCCTGCTCTGAGAAGCACACTTCGAACAGAACTATTTTTAATGCATCATGTAACATCCTCTGAAAACCACAGTTGTGTTAGTGTCCTTTAAAGTATTGTACTGAGGTTACCCGTGCTGAGCCCTGGGGGCTGCGCAGCCCGGCTGCAGTGCCTTCCGGCTCACTCTCCTGCTCCCCGCTGCACGGCAGAGGCCAGCAGTTTGCAGGTGCTGAGGCTGCCCCTCCGTCCTGCAGCACCAGGGGGACTTGGCCCTGTGGCTGGGGCTCCCCCCACCATCATCAGCTGTGACCCCTGGGCCGCCCCCACCATGTCCTGTGCCTGGAGCACTTTGGTCAGGTCAGAAGAGCCTCAGGGCTGAGCAACCCGGGGTCACAGTCCCGCTTCCCTCCTTCTCCCCTTCCCTGAGTTTCCCCTGCTGCACCAGATGCTAGTATGCTTCCTTTTTGTACCTGCCTGTGCTGGACACAGCCTGGAGCAGGTGGGAATTTGGGACCTTCTTGTGTTCCTGGGTAGCCCATGCCTGGGACAGCATCAGGACTTCGCGGACACACAGAAAGTGGTCATCTAGTGATAGGTGGACGAACCCTCTCTGCTGCTCTGTCAGGGCTGCTCTGACCTGCGCCTCCTCCGGGAGTCGCCACAGCCGCCTCACCCTCCCCAACTGCCATGGTGCTCGCCATCTGCATTAGGCTGATCCGCGGCTCACAGCGGCCATGATTATTCAGCTCATCACTTTGCATTTGTCTCCTAAACAAGACTGCAAAGTGATAATAACAAGAATCCTAATTTTATACTTTTATTTTCCCTTCGAAGCCTTCCACAGAATAGGAGCTTAGCAGATTGCTGTTGAGTAAATGTTCAAAATAATTTAGGGATGAGTTTTGCAGGAGGGACAAAACAGCTTCCGTGTCTGCCCTCAAGGATGAGGTACGGGCTGCCCCCTGTTTGCCAGTGTTTTGGTGAGAAGGAATCACAGATTGGAAAGGCTACGGGAAGCATGGTGTGAACTATGAAGCACAGAATCCCAGGGCTGGGCACAGAGCAGGTGGACTCTTCCTCCTGGAAAGCCCACTGCCCGCAGGTGCCAACCCCTCTCTGCCCGGTCAGTGGAGGGGAGTCGCACATCCTGCAGGGGTGTGTTCTCAGGGCCCAAGCTAGCCCAGTCTCTGCATCCTGATCACCAATTTCTGTAGTCATTGGACACCGTTCTGGGCTTTGGATTCCACCCTAGACCGTGAGTTGTGAAGCAAAATTCATCAGATATCTGGGAATGATTCCTCAGACTTAAAAAAAAAAAAAAAAAAGAGGGAAAGCTTTCAGTCAGTTAACTTTCCTCTATGAAGTACCCAAGGTAATGGACGGTCAAGAGGCTTCTTTTGGTCACCGTTAGGAGGACTCAGTGCATGGTTAGTATGCCACCATGGCAGGGACACGCGGGGACAGAATTCCTCCCTCAGTGCAGAGGAGGCCAGCTCCAGTGCCCTCTGAGGGCCCCTGAGAACTCAGACCTGCTTACCCGCGACAGCCCCTTCCCAGGGGGACCAAGTCCTGCTGGCTCCCAGCCACAGCGAGCCCCACCCCTCCTACCTGGGCACAGAGCTGGCATCTTGGGAGCTGTTCTTTCACCCAGCCGAGTCCGGCGTGGGAACAAGGCAGCACACAGTGGAGCACAGGTGGGGTCGGCATCTGCCACTGGACACCGCGCCCGCGCGTCCTGCTCCTGCTGGACCAAGCAGCAACAGAACACACATCTGTAAGCCAGTTTCAGGTACAATTTCTGCCACAGGCATCCTGTGGATGCATATTTAAATATGTCTTCAAAATAGACTAGGAGCAAAAGTCCGTAAGAAGCGCTGGCATCGGCCTCCACCACAGCTGGCCCTGGAAACAGTCCAAATATCCACCCACGGGAAAGGCCATTATATTTTTATCCATGCAATAGAATAATAGGTATAAAAAGGAATAAGTGATGGACACAGCCACCGACATGGTGACTCCCAGGAGTATTAGGCTAAGTGGGAGAAGCCAGCTGCAGAAGGCCACAGACGGTCTGGTGTCATTGCCGTGCTGGCCTAGAAGAGGAGAAACCACAGTGTAATGGAGGGCTTTGTGCGCGCAGCCGGGCCACCACGCTGCTTCCGGTCACACGTCAGTCTAGACGGTGCGCGGAGAAGTCTCAGTGGCACACCTGTGTAACGCTCACTCTCGACACAGGCCCCTGCAGGCCACAGCCAGCTCTCCTCACCTCCGGGCTGCAGGGAAGCCGCGTCTGCTGGAAGACCGTGCCCCCCGACCTGAGGCGAAAGCCTGCAGTACGTGGACGCCACCGCACCCCTGCCTCCTGGCAACCCCGCGCTGCCCGCGCCCGGCGCCCCCAGGCCGGTGCATGGTTCTCACTTCCTGCGCTCGGATCCGGCCTTTGGGCCTTCGCGGTCGGCTTAGGGCCTCTCCTCCCTCTGCTTGCAGAGCCCAGCTCCTCCCCCGCGTCGTGGGGAAGCAGAGGGAAGCCGCAGCGCTTTGGAGGACTCTTGTCCCGCTGCTGCGACCTCTGGCTGCCCGCACGCCCCTCGGTGGCCCGCTCCTGGCCCCAGGCTCACGTCTCCCCCTCCACCACAGGGGCTACCGCCAGCACCCCGGCTCAGCCCACGGCGCGATGGCAGGAAGGCTCGACACGCTGGAACGTGTGAGCAGACAGCCGCCACCTCCCAGGCCTGCGTGCCCCTCGGATCCGCGCTTCTCGGCAGGCAGGGCCGCGGGGATCTGCGCGGCGTCCGCGGGGGCTGAGGGCCTGGGCTGGCACAAGAGAGGGGCGAGTCCAGCGCCCTGGGCCTTGCTGCAGCCTTCCCGGCTGGCTTGTCCCGAACGTGCTCAGCATTCCTGCTTTCAATTTAAAGGTTGATTGCTTGGTTAACAGAAGTTAGTGGGCTTTTTTTTTTTTTTTTCCATGTGTTTGGTAGGGGGTCTCGCTGCGCAGCTCAGACTTGTAGTGATCCTTCTGTTTTCAGCCTCCCCAGTGCCGGCGTTACAGGCTGCGCCACCACGGCCGGTCTAAGTGGCCGGTCTAGGTGGCCGGTCTAGGTGGCCGCTCAGCGAACCCGGGTAAGGCCTGGAGGCATGCGGTGCCACCGGCCCTAGTAGGAAATGTTGAGCAATTACACATCAAGATAACAGAAATCAAAACGACCCACAGTGTCAGCAACTAGAAGAAATCTGTTAGCATCTTAGTGTAGATCTTTTCCCAGACCTCCCTTATAAACATCTCGTTACTTTTATTTTTATTTTTAATAAATGGCAACTTAGTGAATAAATTATTTGGTTCCCTGCTTTTACCCATGATGATATATGAATAGCTTCCAAATTTATAACATATTTTACCTCATGACTTTAATTTTATGCCATAATCTATTTCTAATCCATATTTTAGTTTACAGAATTTTTATTATAAATGGAGTAAAATGAATATCTTTTTACTTAAGTCTTTGTTCACATTCTTAAAATCTATAAGATAATAAAATATCTAAAATGATAAAATAATAAATCTATGAAAGAATTTTGAAGTTCAAGAATTTATGTTATACATACATTAACTTCTAAGCATAAAGATACAGTTATAGATAAGACATCTAAGACCTATGACATCTTTCTACATATTTTTAGATGGATAGTTTCCTTTTCTTTTTCCGCTTTTTTGTTGTGCATTTATTTTTTAAATAATTTTATTGAGAAACAAATAGCAATGAGACTGTTTCAAAACCAATTAATAGGACAGTTTCAATAATTAATACATTGCATATTGTTGTCTTCTTAATGGTTATTCATAGTACAAGATGTAGACATGATATTCTGTCCACTAACACTATTAATACAAATCTTCCTATTCATTGAATTAAGAGAAAGTAGCTGTACATCTATCCTATTTTGAATATATAGATACAACATGGTCCTTCATTTGTATCCCCACTTTTTGTTTAGTTTTGTCAGAGAAGGGTATTCCATTGTCGTTTAAATATTATAGGTGCATGAATTCAGCAAAATATTCCAGTATAGTCCAGTAGAGAAAACTCCAGATCCTCATGGATTCACAGCTGAATTCTACGAGAAATTTACAGAAGATACGATCCCTATACTCCTCAAACTCTTCAATGAAATTGAAAAGGGAGCAGTTCTCCCAAAATTGTTCCTAAAGGCAAGTATTAAACTGATACCAAAACCAGGCAAAGACACAACCAACAAAGTTCCCTTTTTGAGCCACAAAAAAGTCAGGTTCCATCAGTGTTAGTATGAAAGCATTTGCTCACCTATTCATTTTTTAAATGCTCAGTCTCGTGTATTCATTCGACAAATGTTTGTTTAGATCTCGCTATGTGCTAGGCCTTGTGTCAGGCACTAGGGACAGGAAATGAATGATACCCAGCCCAGACTGCGGCTGTCACAGAATCAGAAGTGAGACAAACACTCGCAATGGTGACACATTCCCTCTGGTAGATTTTCCTGCGGGAGCCACAAAGCGGGAGGAGCTGGGGCTCCCTGCGCCGCTCACAAAGGCTCTCCCCACGTGGACCACTGTGTCAGCTTTCTATCAGACCACAGGCAGCTCGGGTGAGCCCAGGGGTCCATAAAAGAAGTAGCTGGTGCTTGTGGCGAAGACAAAGGCGTGAGCAGAGAGGTCCTGGGCATTTTAGCCCCAGAGCAGAGCCAAGCCCTCAGCAGCGTTTATTAATTGCTATGATTTGCTTGATTTTCATGAACCTTCCACAGCTCTGTTCATGCTGAATAACCGATTCCTCAGCTGACTTTTCTGTCTGTGCAGTGATCTGACGTCTCTTCTGGCTGGGCCTCCTGCATCTGGACGCAGGTTCTGCGCGCACCTACGCAGGGCATGGTGACCTGGTCCAGACCCAGCGCCGGGACGCGGCTGCCAACAGCCGGCCCAGCCAGCCATGCTTGGCCTGCCCCCAGCACCACACCCTGCTGCAGCAGGTGTTAGGAGGACCCCTGCTTGGGTTCTCTGTTGTAGAATCCAGATTAGATCATTGTTTCTCACTAAACAGTACTAAAATGCTTTTTTAGAGCAAAGAACACATTTTTCCTGTACTTTACAGCTGAAAAGGGGGAGCTTCCCTTTCGTGGGCAGACTTTGAGGGCCCAAGCGCCTTTCCTCGCATCTGAGCCTCAGAACAACTCTGAAAGGTCTCCAGCTTTGGAACAACCTAAGGTGCTAGCCTTGCCTTCACGGAGCCCCAAACCAAGCCGAGTCTACAACCCAACTCTCAGGGCCAGTGCCCTGTGCAGAGCTCAGCTCAGGTCCTCAGTGTCAGCAGGCCCAGGAGACACAGAGCCCCTCGGCCACCCTCAGAGTCCCTGTAGTCCGGTGTCCCAACCACCGTCCACTGTAACCAGCTGCTGCTCGGGCTTTACCGTGCACGTAAACGCCCAAATCTGCACCTGTTTTGTGACATGGGAGAGCAAGGCCTGAGGGTCTGTGTTTTTAAGTGTCCGGGAGGAGCAGGCCCTGGGAGAGGAGGCGACACTGAGCCCATCCCAGCCTGTGTTGACCGCAGCCGCCTCCATGCCACTGTGAGCTCCAAAGGCCAGGAGCTGTGTGGTATTAACTATAGCACTCCTAGCAGTCCGCTCTTCCTTTGACGTCAAAGCCCAACCACCTCACTACCTCACCACCTCCCACCACAGTTCAAGCAACCAGGCCAGCTGCACCCTCCCGTCACCCACCACCAACCAGGGGAACATCAATGGTGCCTGAGAATCAGGCCTCAGCTCCTATGCCCAGGTCCTTGGGGAAAAGGAGACTGCTGGCTTCCTTGTATCTCCTGCCTCCCTTTGAGGTTTCCAAGGCAGCCCAGAATTCATCTCCACCCATCATGGTAGCTTGGGAATGACCTCTGTCCTCTCTTGCTTCCTCCTGTTGTTGGAGACTGTGGTAGCCACCTGGCTATGACCAGAGCAGGACCAGAGCAGGGACACAGCCTCTGCTCCTGCCGGTGCCCTGTTTGATTATTAATTGATCCTCCATTGGCTCCCCATATCTATGCCCAAGTCCATGGCTCTCCTTCTCCTGGAAGGCTTCTACCCCAAAGGAGCCTCACACGGGTGAGGGAAAGGGGGTTAAAGGACTAACATATTCTGTCCATGTATCAGCTCCCCAGGAGGAACATGAAGAGTCTGCCCCTCAGGCATGCACTGATAAAAATATCCTGCTCCCCTTCCAGTTCACAGCTCGGAAGTACTCTCCTGCACTGTTTTCAGATCTCCTGAGCAAGGTGCGCAGGTGCGTGCCTCTCCTGAGCCTTCCTAGTACTACCTAACACATGAGACCTAGCTGTGGGTGAGCTCACCGCTCCCGGGACAGGGACCTCGGCTTCACCAGCCCCATAGCCGTCCCAACATCCCACAGGAGCCCTTATGTTTCGTGATGACTCAGCACATCGTGACTTTTTTTAGTCAAACTTAAAATATGTATTATAAATATAAAGAATTCATCTAGTAACAACTTTGTTTTTGGACAGAGGACAGCTGCAACTCCAAAAGCAAAAACCAAGTAGAGGGCCGGCAGTGCTCAAAGGCTAGGCGTGTAAACAGCCACAGGAGCAAATGAAGTTCTCCTGGCTCGTGCACTTCCACCAGCAGCACTGCATTTTATACACTTCTTTTTTAATGGCCACAACATGGAGTTCTTAGCGCCTCACGGAGACTCATAACCTTCAGAATGCAGCATGAATCAGTGGCTGCACCGCAAAGAGAATATAAAATGTCATCAAGGATGTCCTAACCGGAACAGTAAACTTTCAAAGTACAAACAACTCATCTGTTAGCAGCCTGGCATTTTGGTGTCTGGGAAGTAAATACATTAGAGAGCTGTCTTCAAAGAGGCCCATTACCTGGCTGTGGCGGCCTTCAGCTGTGCAGTCTGCAGCCGACTGGGGCAGGAGGCAGTGCGGCCTGCCTTTCAGAGCCAGCAATAAACAGAAGCGATCCCTCTGCCCCGCCACGGGGAGCTGCCACCTGCCTGTCCCTGAACTCGAATAGCTTCCTTAGGTTGGGCAACTAGACAGGCTGCAGCAGAATATCGGGCAAAGCACACATCAGAAAACAAATTCCTCCTGGAATCTCACCTTTCTGGTTTCTCAAAACCCTGCCTCAGTGAGCCTGATCTACTCCAGGGACTCTGGACACCACGGTACCTGAGTGAGCTCGCCCACCCAAGAAACAGGTTTGCTCTGTTCTGAGGAACTGTGCTGCTTTTCATCGGAAGCCTAGACCAGCAGCTTTCTACAGCTAAACCTGGCAACCTTAGTGGAAAAGAAAGACAAAGTCAGCAGGGTCCCATATGAAGAGCGTCTCTTCGGGTCTTACATTTTCCACCATCACCGCATAAGCAAGTGAAAACTAGATAGATACAGAAGGGCTAAACACAGAAAATCATAACACAGCCCATCCTACCGCAACCTCCAGTGGCATCAGCGAAGTCCTTCTGAGAGTTGCTTTGATTCTGATTCCTTAGCAGTGAAATAGCAGATGTGAAACACTTTCCTGAGAATTCTGGTTCCTATAAATGCATGGCCATGCCAAGTGCACGCTCTCCTGTGAAGTAGGAGCGGGGACTTTCGGAGGTGTCTGGGCCTCTTCTGTGGTTGTCCTCGCAAAATGAGGAATCCTGGGAGCTGGACAGGTAGCTCGAGCAGCATACTTGGTAGTTAAACTTAATAATTAATGAATCAGGGGCCAGCAAGATAGCTCAGTGGACTAAGTGCCTGCTGAAGTGAGCACAGGGACCTGGGTTCAATTCCCAGCACCACATGCCAAGCCGGCCCCACCCCCAGGTATGCTAAGCCAGCCACTGAGACCAGGTGTGGTGGCACATGCCTATAATCCCAGTGCCAGGGAGGCTAAAAACAGGAGGATCACTACGAGAGGTGTAGTAAGACCCTGTACCAAATACATTTTTTAAAAATGGATCTTTAAACTGAAAGGATTGTTAAAAAAGGTGTTAAGGAGTTTCCATGCAGCCTTACTAGATACAAACATGGCTAAAGCAGCCATCCCTACCTGCTTAAGGGGTGTGTGTGTGTGTGTGTGTGTGTGGTGTTTTAAGTAAGGTTGGCTTCAGCAAGTATTTTAAATGCAGAAAGAACTGCAGGACATGTTGGACTATCAATGGCGGGTAGAAAGGACAATGAGAAGAAACGGTTGTTAACTAGAACAAGACAAGATTAAAAATAGACAGGGCTCAGTGAGCAGGGCAGACTTGAAACGAGACTTGGGCTTCGTCAAAAGGAAACTGAGAAGAGGATGTGCCGTGTGAAAGAACAGCTCAAGCAATGCCGCTGATCGCCACTGGGATTTACTGAGAACTTACGCTGTGGCCAGCCCAGAGCTAAAGGCTTCGCAGGTGCTGGCCCTGCGGCCTTCACACGCATTTTGCGCAGGTGAGCCTGCCCCGGTTCCACACAGAGGAGGAAGGTGACCCTCGCTGATGTCCAGGGCCATATTACTAAGAGCTGCACAGACTGCAACGGCACAGGCTCAGGAACCGAGAAATGTAGTTTGAAGAGAGTAGTTAGTGTTTATCAATAAATGAGAAGGACTAATTCTAGAAATGCAGGTCAGGATTTCCCAAGGCTCCTCGTACTGAGTTAAAAGCTTTGTGCTTAGTTGGCAGGCAATGCAAGGTCACCGAGGGGCTTGAACGGCTTTGACATCACCCACGTTACCAGCTCTGAGGGGACATCAGGGAGCAGAGGCTGAGAGGGGGAAACAGGACCAAGGAGTCTTGGTCATTGGCTTGCTGGGTAAGCAGCAGCTTACGGGGAAGGCTTTGATGCTGAAGGACGATAAGGACACAGCAAACGCACACATGAGGCCAGATCTGCAGACCTGGCCGAGGGATTTGTCAAGTACTGAGAAGCTTAGAGAAATAAAGAAGTCAGTCATGATTCCAAAAGTTGCAGTCTGAGGTTGAAACCATGATTTCAGAAATAGAAATTGGAAAAATAAATGCTACTGAAGAGAAGAAACCATGGAGGACGCCCCCTCCTGCAGGCCTGCCCCGTCTCCCCCCATTTGGACTCCTCATGCTGTCCTTCCCAAGGAGCAGGGCCATTCTCTGGCCCACAGGTAGGGTCTGTCCGCCTGATCGAATGCACGCAGACAATGCCCGCCTCTGCCTGGGCTTTCTCTTTGTTCAACAGGCAATTGGAAAATATTTACACACAGAGCGTTCGGCATGTGTTGAAGAGCCCAGCGCCTGCTGTGGTGCTGGCTACAAAGAAGTTGTTTCAATTTGGCTCAATTAGATCCTCCTCCAGTGAACTGAGGTGATATATTTACTTGATTTCTTGTTTCTCTTTTTCCTATTTCAAACCAGTGGAGTTGACCTGCTTGGTACTGAAGGCATGGGAGGAAGGGTTGGTGTTTCCAAGGAGAGAAGAGGGGACGCGGAGGGTCCCTGGGGAGAATCCTCCCGTGCACCTGATGTCTGGTCACCCTAGTGGCGAGAAAGGCGCTGCTGACCTGGACCTCATCTCCTGACTACAGGGAATAGAAATAAGCTGACCGCCATTTGGA
>NDGN011454790.1:0-17744 GCA_002564285.1 Tympanoctomys barrerae
GCTTTCCTACTAAAAAAAAAAAAAAAAAAAAATGAAAAGGGACTGCTGAAAGGCCACGTAGGAACCTTGCTTTTGCATTTCAAAATGCCCTTGGTGCTTGTCCAAATGCAGATTTATAAAAACAGATAGCGCATTTAAAAACTGGCACATCCATTCTTGAATTTTGGACTATCCTGAAGGTCACTTGTAAGCCCCTGGAGAACTGTACACTGGCAAAGCAGAGGCTGCAGAGCTTGTCCAAATGCGGGCTCTCTGTGCTCACGGCCTGTCAGTTAAGTCCCGACTGCACTGTAAGCTGGGCCTAGCGCTTCCTCACAGTGTCCCGGGCAGATCTGCAAGCTGAACCTCAGCTGCCCTTTTCTCTCCTTCTGGTTGAGCAATGGTTTTCTTCCTCCTTTTTTCCCACCCTCCTCATCATCTAGATTTCGCATAACAACCTGACTGTGCTCCAGAAGACTCCAAGCACAGCTCACAGCAGGCACAGGCCACGTCACCAGCTCCACACCCTGTGCATCTTTATTTTCAAAACCTGAGATCAGCAGCCCTAGGAGAAGCAGCAGCTCATGCCTCCATCAACTACCAATCTTCAGAAAGAAACAGGAGCATGGGAGATACAGGAATAGAGTGGTGCTGAGGGCAGCCTGACACACACTGAGGAGATGCCCTCCTGTGTCCAAACCTGGCTGCTCTGCCTAAAGGCAGGCCGGGGACAAGCAGGCTTCCCCGCCTCTCCTCTGCACTAGGATTTCGAGTGACAGATCTACTTTCAGGTGGGCTGTGCTGCGTTAATGTCGCATGGGGCAGAGTAGGCGCTGGGGAGCCCCTAGAGATGAGTCTGATTTTGCATGGCAGAAGCTCCCGACTCACTACTGTGATGTCAAATTCCAGCCCCTTGCTGAGAGCATGACACATCTCTTCTCACCTGCCAGTGCCTGCACAGCGAGCCCTGCTCCCATCTTGGAGCACATGTGCAAGTGACTGCCACCCCAATGAAACCCCCGGAGAGCTGCGCCTCACACCTTTCTTGTAGAATTTTCCATCTTCAGCTGAAAATGGCTTTTTGAGTGAGACTCAACCAAAACATAATCTACAAAAACCAAGGGACCAGCAGCTGGAGGAGCCGAAGGAGGGCTCTCTGGGGGCCTGGGCAGGAAAGTCCTTCCGTTTATCTTTCCAACCTCCTTGGAAGGCAGCCCTAGACCTACAGGGGCTCAGGGTGGGGTGGGCAGTCTGGTCAAAGGTGTGGGGCACTGTGTCCAACAGCGTAGCCGATTCCACATCGACACCTCCTGAAAGAGGAAAGGTAGGAGGAAGCACAACCAGAGGCGCAGTCTCCTTCCTGCTGTCCTGTGGGGATTCTGCAGCCCGTATCCTGGAAGGCCGAGAGAAGGGCAAAGAGGCCAAGCAGAGCAGCAGACGTTACCCCGTGTCTCTGCTCACTGCTCACTTTTGTGATTTGAAGACACTTCTGCCTACTCTAGCCCCAAGTTCCGCCTATGCGTGCATATGAAGTGCATGCACACACACTCACGTACACATTCATGCACACAAGCACACACACTCACATACACATGTACTTACACACGCACACTCATATACACATGCATGCACATGCACACTCATACACGCACACACTCATACACACATGCACACACTCACGCACACACACAGTACTCACACACGCACACACCCATGCACACACGTATGCACATGCACACATGCATGCACACTCATACATGCACACACTCACACACATGCACACGCATACACTACTCACACACACATGCATGTACATGCACACATGCATGTACACTCATGTACACTTACACCTGCACACACTCATACACACATACACACACACTCATGCACACATGCACACACACTCATACACGCACCCCTCCCCATGTGAGCTCACTCGGTAGTGCTGATCCTGGCCCATAAGTTCTGCACAGATGCATGGTACCTGAACTTTGGCCCAGGGCCTTTCTGTTTTAGGCGCACCACAGAGTGCTGAGTGTGTCCAGTTTTAGGCCTTTGTGTTGCTTAGGACCCTTAGTGGGTGCCCACAGAAGAGCTGTTTATTAACACAAAGCCAGGGAGTCAGCCGGCCCAGTCCCTACTCCGGGCCTTACCCTGTGCAGGTGCAGCCCTTCGTGGCTTCACCTTTCAAGCCTCGGTCTCCCTGTCGGAATGTGTTAATAACACCTAACTGAAGGGCAGCGGGGAGGGTGAGAGGAAGAGAATGCACAGGAGGCAGAGCAGGTGCCCCGGCCCTATACTCCATGTTTTGTGAACAGGCTTGGTCCTGGGTAGCCCGCTCAGCCCTGTCAGTCACTGGGGGTAAGAACAGTGTCTGCCTCGCAACTGGGAGGACAAAACTGGCCTCCACAGAGCACTGCACCTGGCCCATGGCAAGCGCCCCAATGGGGGGCCTCCACTGTCTGCCCAGCCGCCCAGCTGCCAGCAGAAGGAAGGCTGAGGTCTCCTTGCCTTCCCAGCTCCTGGCTCATTCAAAGATTCCGGGGACGGAGTCCCCTTCGCAGCCGCCTGCTCTGCCCCCACTCAGCTCTCCTCTGCTCCTGATCTCTAGATGAAGCAAAAATCTGGTAAATATTACACGTACAAGGTAACAGGTCTGGAATGCTCGGCATCCCAGGCGCAGCGCAGTTGCTGCCTGGCGCCCAGACACACTCTGCAGCCGAGGGCAGGCTACATTTGGCTGCTTTGCACAGTTTGAATAGAGATATTAAAAATCTTGCAACTCTATAAACATTTGGACTGTTTGCTAATCAAGTGGGCTAGCTTTATAAGACAAGCCACCTAAAGGGAACCCAGCTGGCTGATTTCTCCTTGCAGTTTCAGACCCTAGAGAGCAAAGGAGCACTTGGGTGCACTTTGTGGAGGGCCCCATCAGGGTGGCAGCGCGGCAACTTCCGTATTCTAGACTGGAGAAGCTGTTCCTGTGGCGGAATGCCCGACCTGCAGGCCCAGCGGTGTCCCAGGGTCTGTACCCTTAATTATTACACCATCCTCTGCCTTGGCCTCAGAGGTCTGGTAAAGGACTTGAACTTCTGGCGAGCAGGAGTGATCGTGGTAACGGTGGCCAGCAGGTGTTACAGACCCACCACTGAACAGTCTGGCCAAGCTCTCTGAAAATAAAACCTCTGAGTCAAGGACTACACAAGCATTACTGCTCTCATTGTTGACACTGACCGAATAGCACATGTGGGCAGAAGGGACAGGATGCAAGCGCTCATAAAAGGGAACTGGCTCCATAAGTCAAAACCTAATGTACACTTCTCCAGCAACATGTACAGAACAGAGTAGAAGGAGACTGTGTTCCTGCCACTGAATTTCAACTGGAGTCTTTCCTGGTTAGACATCAGGACCAGGGAAACTTCCCCAAGCATAAAATGGACTAAAGGGGAAGATTTTCATCTTTCCTCCTAGGTATTTCGTGCCCCCCCCCCACCTTTAAATAAAACTTCCTCCCAAGTGGCAAACTTGAGAAAAAAATGAGAACACTAGATCCAAGCATGCAAGAAGAACAAAGAGAAAAGAGGACAGGTGGCAGGGGCAGCTGCCTCCCCGCCTACTCTTCCCTGCCCCCTTCCACTGCCCTCTGCATACTCCCCATGCAACAGCCCATCCTGCAGCTTCTTGTCCCTTCCACGGAAGCAAAGAAGCAAGACCTTGCCACAAACACAACGGAGGGTGCTAAGCCAGTGACTGCTGGAGCAAGGCCTCACCCGGAAGCATCTGTCCTGACTCCCCAGGGAACTGGACAGAGCTTCACCCCCGCCGCAGACACCCAGAGAACTGGCAGGATGGGGCTTCCTGTGGGCTGGGGTGACGGACACTGTGCCTTCCAGGGGCAGACACAACTAGAGGAGGAGGACTCTGTCCCTCGCATGTGGAGAAGCACAGGCATGTCCAGTGTGCACTGGGCAGAGAAGGACCACTCAGCACAGGGAACCCCGGTGCTCTCCAGGGTGGCATGGCTGGGGAGGGATGTCTTTGTGGTTAACCACATTTTACAAGGGATTTTTATTGATTGCACTTATACTGAAAGAGACATGACTCAGATGTACAATAGCAGAAGCCACATAAAGTACCACATTCTACTCAATGTATGGGCAAGTTGGGAACCACACGGAGATGCTATCAGAGAAGAGATGGTCTGCTCCTGTCCTCTCACGGCTGGATAACAAGCTGAGTTTTCTACAAGGGACTGTGGCTAGTCCTTGCTCGGACAGGCAGTGGTCCTGTGGGTGCCACGGATGCTTTTTCTAACAACCTGGCTTCAGTGCATGACCACTCCATGGCAGGCTGCTGGGAACTAAAAGTTTCTGCTGTGTGCAGGGAGGTTATTCTGTTTGTGTCACTAGGTAGCTAGAATGTACTCAAAGGCAGGCATAACAGAAAACAATCAGAACAACAACAACAATAACAACAACAAAGCAACATTACTGCTGTTGGGAGCTACCAACTGCCAGGCATTCGCCTGGACTATCCCATTCAGACAGGAGAGTTGTGGTTTAGACTCAGACGTCCCCCGAGTCCTTACACCTCCTGTGTGGTGCTCCTGGAAGATGCTGCCCTCATGGATAGACTCATCCACAGATGAGTTTACACCTAGATGTGCAGTGGGGGGTGCTGGTTGGAAGATGTGGGTCACACCCTGTGACGAAGGGGGCACCTCCCGCTCTGGCTCCTCGCTTCCCTCTCTGCTTCACGAGCACATAAAGTCAGCAGCTGTCCTCTGCAGACCCCTCTGCTGGGCCACCTGCCTCGACGCCAGCAGACCGTGGACTGAAAACTGGAGGCAAAACCAACCTTCACCCTGTGGGCATTGGGTGTTGTAAAATAGTTTACCCAGCAGTAAAATGTGACCAAGACAGAAGTCAAGGAACTGAGGCTTAAGGGGCCCAACGCTACGGCACTAGGACTGTGCATTCTCCACTCAACCTCTACAGCATGGCCTGCCGCCTGCACCCTGGGCGACATGTGCTCCTCTCCCGGGAGGGAGCCACCTTGCTTATCTCTCTTTTCTTTCTCTGGAGGTACTAGGAATCGGACCCAAGGTCTCTGCGCTGGGCTACATCCCAGCCTTCCTTACTTTTATTTTTCTGTCTCTTCCTTCCTTCCTTCCTTCCTTCCTTCCTTCCTTCCTTCCTTCCTTCGTTCCTTTCTTCCTTCTTCTTTCCTTCCTTCTTCAAAATTTTGACACAAAGTCTTGCTACATCATTAAATTATCTAGGTTGGGCTTGAACTTGTGATTCTCCTGCCCCAGCCTCCCTGTTAATTCAGGTCCCAAGCCCTTCACACAGTACAGGCTCAGTCAATAATAACTGAGTTAAATAAAAGAAAACAGAATTTTCCCAATTGTCATTTTCTGGGAAAACCTGGGCATAGCTTAAAGTCAAGTAAGGAGGAAGCAAGGTAGCTGGCCATTAAACAGTTGAAAGCATTACTAGCACATATATTCCTTTTGGGACAATCCTAAGTTTCTGGCTGTCCCAAGAAGACAAAGAATACCTATCCACTTCTTTGACTAACCTTTGTTCTTTTGCAGGGGGAGGAGATGGGGGGAGGAACACCTAACTTGGCATCTACCCTTAATGTATGCGTGAGTATAGGACACTGCCACCGACCGCAGGCTCCAGGTGACCCAGCAGGACTCTAGAGCTCGGCACCTTGCAGGATTTCTCCCTCTTCTTCCTGCCCACTGGTTAGTAGCTATTCCCCATCTTCACCCCCAGCCTGGTCACCACCACTTCTCTCTTTGATTCTATTTGAATGTATTTCTAGATAGCTCTTATTTTGAAATAATATCTCCAATATTATTTTCCTCTCACAGAAATTGGTACCACTTTTCGTTTCTCCAGACTTCAAAAAAATATCATTTGCTATTCTCAATACATGTCAACTTGATATTAAAAATGTGGGGTGGAATTCCTAAATTTGCAACCAGTGCTCAGAATAACAAAGCACAAGCATTAAAAGTTTTTAACAATGACTTTGAAGTGAATACTTACTCAGCCCCTACCACAGGAAGCCGGCTTTATACATCAGATTCTTTCCTTAAAGAATTGTTAAGAAGTAGCATTTTCTAAAACAAATTAACCCTCATTTCAGAGATGAGCTAAGTGGTTCTCAGACAGGAAGCACTTTGCCTGGTCTGACACAGGCAGGACTTCGCCCCGGTCTCCTTCTGGGGAGGCCTGTACCCTCTTTCTAGTCTTTCTCAGCCGAGCTGTCACATTTAAGAGCCCCTTCTGGCACATGGTGACTCACTTTCTTGGCTTATCAACTGCAGGTTGGGGTTGACAGACCAGAAGTTGACATCCTCACAGACTTGAAAGGAAGGGACCACCGTCTGCCACACAAAGCCAGGGGGACAGAGAACATGAACTCGTCTGTCTAGACAGATGACTAAACAAGCTCCCTCCAGGTTAGACTTGAATTCATTCAGCCTGCTGAATAGTTAGCAATAAAAAAGAGAGAGAAAGAAACAACTATTTAAAGGCTGCAGCGCTACTCCGCCTCTCCCACACTACCCAGAGAGCAGTTTAAGAGTAGTTTCTGAGCAGCCTGCATGTGTTAAAGTTGAAGCAGAAATCAGACTGAGATGAGAAGAGCACTAAAAATACTTGTGCTGTTTGGCTACAGGCCCGAGGGCACTGGCCTAAGTGTCCCTGGACGGGCGCAGTGACAGGAGTTTGAACTCACAGCGGGAGGAGGGTTTCAGCCAGGTGTCCCAGCGGCCTGAATGAGAAGGCCTTGAAGTTGGGCTTCTCGTCTTTCACAGGAGCTGGCCAACCTCTTCCCTCCCAGCTCTTTATGTGCCCCGGGGACAATGAACCTTTCTCACTGAGAACATGAAAGACACCACTCAGAGGAAAGAAAACGGTCAATGTCCTTTCACAAGGCTGAGAGATATGCAGAGACTGCGGATGGTCAGGGTTTTTAAAAGGTTATTAATATAACTGCACTTTGTGAACACAGAATTCTCCACGCTGGTGGCTAGGAGTCCGCTCGCTGACCACATGGCCTGCTGCCCAACACGCAACACGGCAGTGCACCAAGACGTCTCCTGCCCCTGGCTTCCAACAATTCCTAGGCACTCTGCAGGGGCTGCTCCCAGTAACCCCGCAGGGGCTGCTCCCAGTACCCTGAGGGGCTGCTCCCAGTACAGCTCATATTTGCAAAATTCATCCAATTGTTCACTTCACAAATACGCAGTGGATGCTTCAGTCTGCAGCATTCCTTCATATGTACGAACAAGGGATTGGCAGGCCTGCCAAGAACTGGCTATGGAATTTCTAGAATCCTGCCCACTGATAGGTGCTGGCCCTGGTCGAATCTTTTCACAGGCACTCTAGAATCAATGCAGTCAAAGGGGCAAGAAGGGAGTCCTCAGATTTACCAACCTGCAGACGGAACAAATAAACAAAAGCAGAGAACAGTGTTCCCACCCAGGGAACAAAACAGAAAACAGGGCAGAGCATTTACTGCACATTCAGGGCAAGAGAACAGCTTCAAGGACGCTCTCATCTTCTGCATAAATTCGTGTGGAAGAAACAATTTCCGTTCTCCAAACAGGGAATACAGAGGAAGTGCGTGAGCACCGCTGAGGCCACCGCAAAATTCCAACGCAGCTCTCAAGCACCTGCCTTCGCCTTTCCCAGGTTTTGAGAGGAGATAATACTGTATTTAAAAGGAAAACATCAAACTATGTTTTTATCTTTGTGAGAAAAGCGGAATGATTCCCTGATATGTGTGGATCACACGCTTCTCTCTCAGCATGCGCTCCTTCTGCCAACACTGAGTTCTTCCAGATAAAAGTTTATTTAAAGGCATTGTCTTAAGGAGTGATGAGCGCAGTAAGCTTTGGAGTCAGATGTACCAAGTTCCAATCCTGCCCCTGCCATTCTCAGCTGAATTACACGTGCTGTCCATAAGCCTTGGCTGCCTTACCTAGGAATCTGAGAACAATCACCGTGTTGGTACATAGCCCCAGGCCTAATGTAGTTACTCAGTGATTGATGGTCAGCATTATCGTTATTATTATTCATATTTTCATTAGAGGCAGAATTTATTGTCCCCATCCCTCAGCACTCTCACCTATACAGGTGGTTCTTCCTCTTGCTGAAATTCATTTAAAATAAAGCACAGGTAGATAGAGTGATACAGCTTTATGAAAAGCGACGCGCATTCCAAACAGAGGATTCCTGCTCTGGCTTGATGCTGGAACACTTTGGGGAGCTCCTTAAAATGCAAGATGCCAGGTCTACCTCAGACCAGTGCAGTCAGAAGCCCCCGAGGTGGCCCAGGATGGCCACATCAGTAACTCGCTCGATGCTACCCCAGGGATCCTGCTGCATGCCAAAGAAAAAGCCTCTCTGTGCACCAGGCCAAACCACAGGGGTGACACTCAAAAGCACCAACCCTGGACCCAAGCCCTTCAACAGGGGAAGCCCAAGGTGGCCATGACACCAGCGCCTGGGGTAGATTAACTGTTCTTGGGGATTCTTTTGTTTAGTCTTTGAAGAGAAAAAGCTGCCCCCTTCCTAGCAATAACACTGGAGTTAATGATCCTTGAAGTCACAGCGGCCACAGTTGCACAGGGATCTACTTTCCTGGTCACCCAAATAGGACAATGGATAACGTAAGCAGCAGTCTTGGGAAAACAAGCTACACAGAGCAAGAAAATAGAGAAGCAACCCCTGCTGAGGATGTGAACACACGCAAAGTCAGCTCCACTTCAGAGCAAAGAAGCAATCCAACTGAATATTAGAAAAATATGGCCTGACCATTTAGACTTCAGAGGGATCCAAAGCCAATTTAGACTCCAGTTGGTGGACAAAGTTCACATTCAGCAAAACAGCTCCAGCAGTTGCATCATACTCACAACAGAGCAATTCAGAAATACAGATGTCCAGCCATGTGCAAAACAATGCTTTCATTTTTTTCTTCTCTTTTCCACTCCTGACCCTGAGAGCAGGCTGGAAAAGCCCAGCATCTGTTGCTACTAAGAATAGGCTGTGGAGATGATTACTTATGAGCTTGAGAGGACCCAGCTACTTGCCCACAGGACAGAGCTCTGTTGCTGTGCTGGGGTCATGCAGCAGATGCCTTGTGCCAGCCGGGGTCACTGTCCGGTGGTCTCATCAGATCCAATGGGCACAAGCATGACTAAAAGCATCTACCAGCTGGGTCCCTGTTAGGGGACCAGGGTTCAGGTTAAACCAGATTCTTTGGTACCAAATGGTATGTGATGTTTAAATTGATGTGAAACGCCCACGAGAGATAAGAAGCAGGAAACTGATGTTTTTTCTAGCACACAATTAAGCATCTTCAGATTTCTACTCTCATGGAAACTTAACCTGAATCCTTACATGACCAACACCAACCAGGTACTGCTAGGCATGTCAGGGCCAGTGTTGGCCATCTGGGACCCTGGGGTTAAGGGCTATCACTACATATTTTGGAAGTAAGCCTCAGCTCGCACTCTTCCTAGTGAACATAAACTTTACATAGCACATTAGGACTTGATTCATGAACCTGGTGCTTCCAACTGTGACTTTTACACCAGAAAGACCTGTCTCAACTACTCCTATCTCAACTGGAGTAGCTTATTAAAAAAATGGATGGAAATTACATCTATGGCTACATTATAAAATTATAAATCATCATAATAAGGTATAAAATCAGTCTACTAAGCACACCCAGTAAGCATCCACTACATAGCTCCCCACAATGCCACAGATCGAGGAACAGTGTAGATCTCTTGGTGCCATGGCTGCATTACAGCCAGGGGTGAAATCCTTCTCCTTTCCTACTCCTCCATCTACCCTGCAGTAGACAGTATAATTGGTTCAGAATGCCGGCTGACCCTCTCCCCCAGGTGAATTCCCATGCGCGAATTGTCTCTTGTGCCCTGCTCTGGCCCTACTAAAATTAAAATCTTTCAGTAGAGACTTGCTCTAGTCAATGAATGTCTATGGGAGAAATGGCCACATCTCATGGTTCTCCCACAGAGTCATTCATGTTAAGGTCTGTTTCCTCAACTGAATCTCAAAATGCAGACCTCACAGAACAGAGCATACCCAACCCACAAGGCTAACTAAGCAAGAGGTAAATCTTTGTTGTAGGGTGAGACTGAGAGGGAAGTTCTAATGACCTTGAGCTTATAAAATAATGCCGGATCCCTCAGAGTCCTGTTATACCACAGCACATCATTACATGGATGTTTATGTACAATAGGTCAAGTATGTCTCTGAAATGTATCCACATTGAATAACAAGCACATACTATAGCTCAGTGGTCCCATTCTGCAGCCATAGTACCTCTGAGAGTTTCTCTTATAACAGAAATGCATCAATGTTTCCAAAGCTCACACTAAGCCTTTGTTGCTGTTTCATGACTCATCAAGATGGCAGGCAGGTTCACAGATGAGGAAAAGACATACAAGGACTGCTGTGGTTTATTTCTAGGTGTCCCCCCAAAGTTACACATGCTCCCAGGTGGAGACCTGGGGAGGTGACAGATCATCGGGACATGATGTTCATTGGAGGATTAGCTCATTGATGAGCTTAGGCTGAATGTGACGCTGGGTAGTAAACCCTGCTCAGAAGTGGGCAGCTGGGGTGCGGCCTGGAAGGACCTATCTGCTTCCCTCCTCCCTCTCGAGCTCTCCCTGCTTCCCGCCACTGTGCTGTGAGCTGGGTCTCTCCTGCCATACCCTCTGACCCACTGTCTGGCCTTGGAGGCAGCAAGCCACGAACAGAAGCCTCTACACATTGTGAGTCAAAATACAACCCTCTCAGAGTTGTGAGTGTCGGGTATTGTGTACCAGCAATAAGAAGGTAACTAAGACAAGAAAAATGCTCGCCTCCTGGAGAGCACCAAGCAGCTTCTTGCTCTCACTGGATGGCCATGCTGCAGTTTCAAAGGTCATCCTTCTGGCTGTGAATATGTTCTCCTCTGGGAAGTCTCCTTTCACCTCTGGAGACCATGTTCAGGGTTCTGGTCTCCTGGGTGCTTTGCTCCTGATCAACCACATGACTCAGCTATCTGCTTCTGTTGGTTTGATCCAGTCAACCTGACTTCTCCACCACATTGCAAGCTCTGCTGTCCTCCTCTACCACCTGGCATGCAGTGGACTCATGGATATTTCTTGTGTAGATGGATAGAGGACTAAAAGCAATATCCTCATGTAAATCTTGCTGTTCAAAACTCAGCAAAATCTGGCCCAACAGAAGAGCTTGTTGATGGTAAGAGATACAGTTTTACAAACCTGGCTTGCTCCTCATTTCCACATGCGGGCAAAGGCCTTTCTGTTTCCTCTGCTAGGTGGACAGAACTGAAGATCTTCCAAGCCTGGATTTCCACAAGGAAAGGTCATTCTTACAGGCTAAAGTGTAGCCATATACAGGCTTCACCTCCCCCGTCCCTGGCCATCAAGATGGAGAAGGCTATCATTACGCAGTACAGCAAACGTGAACTCTCACAGCTGCCCGTCCATACCAGGCAGCATGAGATGAGGACAAGCCCCCCCAGGGGTTTTGCATACACAGAAGGGTGCAGAGCTAACTTCTCTCCAAAAGGAAAGAGATGAATAAACAAGGATTATCAACTAAAAGCGATTAAACCAACAATAAACATAATTTACACAGTGAAGTTATCAAACACTGTCAGCTAAAGAACTCAGCAGGAAGTGAGCTATCCTAGAGTCATGCTATAAATACCTGCAAATGCAGTTCCCAAGGTCCATTGCACTGTCCTTGGCCACCCTGCATTCCATTCTCAGTTTACAGCCACAGAGACCCATGGCTAAGTCACCCTTCTCCCTATTTTACTCAGAGACAAAGCCACAGATCTTAGGATGCCCTCTATGTCAGGCAGGAACTGGTCCTCATTACCCTTCCAATCTCATCTCCTAGGACACTTTTGATAACCCTGGAACCTGCTTGGAAAGGCCTATTTCCTCTGCCAGAAATGCGCCACTCCAGATAATCGAGCCCCAAGGTACCCTTGCGTCTCCTCCAAGTGTCTGCTTAAATTCCACCACCTTGAAGAACGCTGCTGGCCCTGCTGACACACCTGTCCATTCCCCCTAAATTTATTCCACCTTTCAATTTATCAAATTTTACCATTTTTAATTAATCCTTATTAAGAGCTTCCTACCCGCCTCCACCAGAATGGAAGCTTCCCAAAGGCAATGATTTTTCTGTTTTATTCACTGGTCATGTCACTCATGGCCAGAAGTGATAGCAACAGACCATAAATAAGATTGACAAAACTAGTGTATCTTAAGGATGTCCATTCTTTACCCTTGTCTTCCCAGGAATGGTGCATATATCAGACGCTGATTGCAGAACTACATCTCCAACTGTGGTCAGTATAGAGATATTCTAATTGAAATCTTGCTGGGAGGTAAAGCTTCCTCTGTACAGTACGTAATTCTTCCCATATCTCAGGAGCCACATGGGGGGGGTAGTGATGTAGGTCATATTAGAGAAATACCTCTCTAAATGGCATGGCAATCAGAAAATCTATAATAGTTTTAGAATAGTCACAGTGTATGGTTGGGGTCAAAATACGGGGTAGTTCAAAAGACACATCACAGTGCCAGGAAGCATTGGGTTGTGCAAATCAAATAATAGGTAATTGATCATTAACTTCACTTTTTAATGGTTTGGTCAGATTCCCACCTGTTTTAATAGCTCAGCATGAGAAAAGCATCTTTCAGAAAGAAAAACTGTCAAGGCCAAGTCTGGCTGAGATAGCAGAGTTCACATTCCGCTGCTGGCTAGATCCTAACCCATGGAATGTGACAGAACGGGATTCAGGCCACAGGGGGGTGGCAGTACTCTGAGCAAACACCACAGGAGGGAACGCTAATGCACATGTTACATGACTTGTGACGCGTACGCAGCACACATCTGCCTCCACGTTCCCTCCCACTTCACCATCGCCCAACGGGCTGCCCCCGAGTGAAGCGCAACTTCCAGGCTGATACCCGTGATCCCTGCTGCCCCCCACGAGGCTCATGGCCCTCTCTGCACACTCACCATGCTTTCTGCAGGGAGCAGCAAGAGGGGCCTAGTGTGGTGTTCGTAGGCACTAAGGAGAAGGGAAGCACACAGCAAAACTCCATCGAGGCTTGGCTTCGGGCTCCCACCCTCCAGGCTGGGCCAGCAGAGGCCCCACTGATCTGAGTGCTTCTGGACAGGATGCCTGTGAGCAATGTGACCACGTGACAGAGCGTCTACGAGGTGCAGAGGCTGCTGTGGTCCCAGCAACTGCAGTGCCGGCACAGATCATAAACACCGCCCTCCCATTCCCCGTCCGCCAGGGGCTCTGTCTCTGCTGGTCTGGGCCAGGGCCAGGGAATCTGCATCAGAGGATACTTCGGGAGATGTGTATGCAGGCCACACTTGAACCCCTGCCTTCAAATCTCAACCTGGCTACTTAGTCTCCTGACGCAGAAAATAGGTGAACTACTTGAGTCCATCTTCATGAAGGCTAATCATTCGCAGAGACTATCTATTCCTTTAGATTCTTTTATCATACAAGGAGACTGTAGGTAGCTTTAGCTCATCGTAACTGAAATTTGGGGGCACAATGAACTTGAAAAAAGAATAAATGTCATAGCCACGTGGTCCATAGGAGCAGCAATGGCTCATCTCCGTGGAGTTCATGTAAGCTGATGGGCCATCAGAGCCCACAGTCAGTGTGGGAACACGCAGTGGTCAGCAGCGTCCAGGCTGAAGGGCGTGGAGAGCAAGAGGCGCCGCAGGGCCACTCCCAGCTTATCCTTGGAATGGAGAGGCGGTTCATGCAAGGTGACAGGGTGGCCCTCGAGCTGCTTGGCACAAGCCGCGCCACTTAACGAGAGCTCAGAATCACTCTCAGCATGGAGAAATTCACCCTGACCCTGGATGTCTGCCCCCTGGCACCCGCTCACTTACATTTTTACTCAATTACTATTTCTAAGAACAGAGACCAAAAAAAAAAAGGCAGAGCCCCGCTGCTCTGGAGCCAGGCGGGGAAGGTATGAGAGGACCCTGAGCTCTGCCGCAGGCCAGTCTGCCAGGAGGGACAGCGTACCCACTGTAGGGAAGCCACCCGGGCGGGCCACCTCTCCTTTCATACCCGAGGAGAGACACCAGATTTTCCCAGGCCTGCTGGGGGGTGTGACTTTTTTTTTCACCAAAAGAAGAGGGAAACTTGCAGTGACTGAGGGTCTGAAAATAGACCCAGGGAGGAGGAGTGTCTGAGAAGAAGAACCACCCACGAACCAGCAACGGCCAGGGCCCTCTGCTTACTACAGCAGGAAGGGATGAAGAAATTAGCCCGAGTAGTAGGCAAGTATACAACTGGAACTGGACTCCCAGGGGAAGGCAAAGGGACAGGAAACAACTCTGGGGTCTCGGTGGTAAGAGAGAGGGCGTCTGGCCGGACCCGAATTTAAATTTATTTCAATTTATTTATTTAGGTTTTTGAAACAGGGCCTCACTGCCCTTGAACTCACTCCTGCCTCGAACTTGCAGGGGTACTCCTGCCTCAGCCCCCCAAGTGCTGGGATTACAGGCGTGTGACACCACCCCGGGCTAGACCTGCACGCAGGTGCTGCCTCTGCTTCCAGGTAGCTGGGACCAAAGACGAGGCGTTTACCTCTCCAGACCATAATTAGCTGAAAAATGGAGATGGTCGCCCAGGCCTTCCCTGACCAGGTAACGTGGGGAGGAATGGAGGGCCCAGGGTACTGAAGAAACGCTTGCTTTTCTCTTTCCCCATTCCTTTTCTTTCCAAAAACCCAGGCAGTGAGGAAGGGAAAGTTATACATCTAAATTTTTGGTTCAAACACCAAAATCAAAAAGTCAGAGCTTGAAAGCAAGATATTATCTGAGTCCCACAAAGGAGCGCGGAAGCTGCGGATTACATCTCTCCCTCCTCATTCACACAGCGCTACAGGCTGCTGTGAGGCTTTCTGTACTAAAACAAATGCACAGTCTCATCAGAATCAGGCTTGGTTTTGTCTTTAAGGAAACCCGAGCTTAGGCCTCTGTGAATAAACCATTTGGATTGCTAAGCAGTAAGGTCAGGCATGGTACACTGCAGAGCAGGGTGCCCAGGGCACCAGGCTGCCATGGGGAAAATCAACTTTTCCCTTGCTCTAACTAAGACCTCCACTCCACCTTCGGCATCACATGACCTAACCTCCTCAGGCTGCAGATGAAGGGACGGGATAGGGCCACAACAGTGGGTCTGTCTTCATTCTCTGCTGAGCAGGATTCCAGCACAGCTCAGTCACTCAACTCCTTGAGTGGCAGGATCATTTGGGTCCTAATCCTGGCTGTGGACTCACTGTCCAGCACATAGTAGGTGCTCAATACATGCTAGCGGGACTCATGTTCCTAATCAGAAAGAAGAAAAGCTCTTGGACTTTGGTGTCTCTCAGCCTAACATGTGGCAGTGGCTCTGTGAGGCTCCCATGGGGTCAGAAGGTCAGGGATACCTGGTTTGAGACTGTTAAAAAGCTCCCAGATCCACTGAACTGTGGGCCTGACCCATGACAATCTGTTAACCTGTGCAACCTAAACATGTCAACAGGAAGGTCACAATAATGGCATCAGTGTAATCCTCCCACGGGCCTTAAAGGCAAGCCTATCCCCTTTCACTTTGGTTCAGTGTAAGGAACACTAATTAAGGAACTGCCATACACCTGTACGAGGAACACAGCCATCCCACTGGCATACAGGCTATAGCAAGTTGGATCCACAGCAGTCAGATCAATGCTTCAAATCTTCCTGTGACCCCTGGAACACAGACCACACAGCTAAAAGTCATTCTGTCACAAACTGCTGCCAAACCGTAGTATTACCACTAAGCTGTTCATCAGTTGGGAAGCTTCATGAGAAAAACATGAAACTACAACTAGAAAGTGTCAGGTACCTCTGTGATTGTGTAGCTAAGAGGCTGCACTTCAGAATTCTGCTTTATTTCAGGCAGCCCCCGGGACATGGATATTAAACATGGACTTGATATCACCACGTCCAATGAGGAATACCACCCAGGTACCCACAGGGCACCTGGGATTATCTGACGCACAAGTTGCCCACTGAGCCAGAGGGTGCTGAGCAAGTGGGCAGACAGCTAGGTGCTTGGGAAAGCAGTCATGGGCTGCTTACTGAGGAGACGCCCATCGCAGCACTGTACAAAGCCTCAGCTGGGACAGGGTCTCACAGAATGTCCTCATCCTCCCTCCCAGAAACACAAGGCCCTTGCCACCCACCGGGGCCCGGGGACTCGCTGCTAAGGTCTCTGTCTGCTCTGGGCCTTTTGGCCTGGCCTCCTGCACCCCGCAGTCAGCCTCCTGGATTCACTCTCTCTCCTATACACTTCAGCATTACCATGCCAATGTACATTTTGTGTACAGAAATGGTAAAAATAAAAATCTTGAATTATATTAAAGATGAAAAAAAGGCCTTGACCCACTTTGACGAGAGACAGCCCACCTGTTAGGATTAAAACTTGGATTTTCATTTGGCTGGCCTAGATGCCAGGGCTCTTAAAACCACCTGTCATCATTTTTTACCCACATTTGAAAACTCTTTCTTGAACGAGTGGATATTGGTTTGGAGCTACTTAACTACAGTTTCAAAAGCTCGAACTCTTTGAAATGGATTAAGCATATCTTCCCAAGGAGTCATGACATGCTGAAACTCTAAATTTCATTTTCTTTAAAGTAACAGAAAACAGATTTGGAGATTATTCACCTCATTCTTAGAGAAGAAAATGTATCCAGAAAGGAGCTCACAGATCAGGGAACTGCTGCCATGTGCTCAAAGGTGGCATTTTTGCGAGAGCAGATGTGGATAGAAACCCTCCCCTGTCACTGATTTCCTGGGAATCTTCACAAAGGCTTGAGTTTACCCAGGCCTCTCTGGCTGAGGTGTTAACTCCAAGAGTTTTCATCCAATTAAAATGAGACGCTATATTTAAGAGACTGACAGAAACAGAACAAGGGATGGAGGCCTGGAATCACCTTGGCTACCTAACTGATGTGAAGAGGCCCTGCCTGCAGTCTGTCTTCTAGGCCTTGCATCCTAGTTCCCTGCATGGATTCAGGTTCCACATACCTGTTGGTCACATGGGGAGAATCTTCTGGAAGCAACACTGCCATTTCTTGTGACAAAAGAAACAACCTCCCAGATTTTTCTTCAAGTTTTTTGCTATATTTGTGCCACCGAACACTTGATTTTAAAAATGGGTAACAATAGTCTGTCTCATGTTTAACCACTTCTAACATAGGGTGCACTTAAAGGCATGAGTGACAGATGTGCACACGTGCCTGGGCAGTTCTTTCCAGCCAGAATACACCCTAACTGATGTATGGGGCCCGCACGGCCCATGTGGCTGGGAAGAGGAAGGCCGATGCCCAGCCTCCACGAGCACATGCTACTGTCACGTGGTCACCATATGCCGCTCCAAGCTGACATCTGCTCCCATATGTTCCCACCGCTAGGCACCATGCTGTTTATTTTTAGAGCTTTTTCCAGTCTGATAGGAGACTATTTTCTCAAATAACCAGTCAGAAAAGACAGGAAGCGACACTTGGTATAAACTGTTTGTCACAAGATTAGCAAATCAAACAAAGTTTTCTCATTCTTGCCTGACCTCTGAAAAGAGATGCTGAAAGTTATCTTAAGTAGAAGTCTGAAGAATAGAAC
>NDGN011454796.1:0-10368 GCA_002564285.1 Tympanoctomys barrerae
CCATAATAGTTTTCAAACTTTCTGAGTCAAACTATAATCATACCTTTTGCTTTGTTAGGAAGTATGGAGGACTTTATATCTAAATATAAAGTTTGCCGTTATTTTTATATTTTCCTAAGAAACAGTGTTGTTTTTAATCCTGTCTTACGTTTTTCTGTGGATTTCTGTGTTTATTGTAGTCACATTTTCAGTATACGCGAGGTATTTCTTTGTTAATTGTGCACATACCGCTCAATAACATAGAATTGTGTTCCAATGATTGTTACTTTCACTGTGACCTCGATAAATCAGATTTTACATGAAAAGAAGACTCAAGACGCGGAGTGCCCTGGGATGCGTTCTCACTGCCTGCAATACCTGCGTCTGGAGCACAAATGGCACACAACCCTCCTGCCGCTTCAAACCGGCTCAGCTTTCCCACCCTCATCCCTACTGCGCCGCTGAGCGCCCCATCCCACTACAGTGGCCCCTCCGCTATTATTTCAGGGCATAGTAGCATGGAAAGGGGCTCACAGTAGCCCTTGCGTCTTGGCCTTCTGCGCCGCATCACCCAGCGCAGCGTCAGACCTCCCTTCCCATTAAGGGTTTCACTGCTCGTTCTCCCCGAAATGCGCCTGCTTTCGACAAACTCAACTTTCTCGCTTTCATTTTTGATTGTTCCTTTATCAGTTATCACCTCCTCATACCTTACACGGTCTGTAGCTCATTTATTAGGCTCTTTTCATGCCTCAGGTTATGAGACGCACAAGAGAAGGGCATTTGTGTGAGTGTTTGTGGTCGGAGGTGCTGGTGTGTCGGGTCCACTTACAACATTTGGCAAAAATACGCGCTCAGTATTTCCAGAACATGCAAACACAAGCTTCCTCCGTAGTGTAACCAAACTCTCACTAGACTAAAATTCTTCTTCTTCTGAGAATCTTCCATTCATACACTCCTCTGCATCCTAACATTAAATATTGCTGAGTCATTTTCAATCTAGCAGGATTTTTTATATGAATGATATAAACATTTTGTCTTAAACCTAAATGTTTTCTTAATCCTTGAAAATTTAAAAAAAAAAAAAACTTTGCCTAGTGAGTATTCTCTTTCAAAACGACTTGAGCCATATTATCCTTCTTCATTGATTCTATTTTATTGATTCTTTTTAAGTCCATTAAATTATTTAAGAAACTGTACCTTTAGAAACATACTTATCCAATTTATAGCTGACTTGAAGTTAGCTGTTGTGTGCATCTGAAGTTCTCTGTTCTCTCTTCCATATCTCCTAGCTACTATAGGTAAGTTTCTCAACATCTTCTTCACTTCCCTGTTGTGTCTTATTTCAATCTTCTATGCCTTGCTATATTTTGGATGGCTTCTCTTTCCGTTTATGTCTCATCCAGGGCAGATTCCTCTTTTAGGTGCTGGTTTCCCTCTTTCCTTCCACCTGTTCCATGTTTTTGGCCAGCTTGCATCTCATCCTTTGGTTAACCGGATGTATCCTACTTATGTATTTTTACACTGATATTTTACAAATTTTGTTTATGGCTTTGTGTTTGTCAAGACTTCACATCTGTTCTGTGACACTTTTCTGGTGGAACTTGTTCATCTTTCACATCATCCAATCCTTTTCTTATTTCTATAACCATGTTTATTTGTTTTTGTACTTTGTTCAGGGTCTCACTGTGCAGCTAGAACTTCTGATGATCCTCCTGTTTTCAGTCTCCCCAGTCCTGGGATGACACATGTGTGCCACTACTTTTGGACTCTGTTGCCAGCTCAGCATGCCCATGGGTGGGGCCAGCACTGCATGTGGTGCCGGGATTGAACCCTGGCCCCTGTGCTTGAGTAGGCAGGCACTTAGTCTGCTGAGCTATCTCACCAGCCCTTGGACCATGTTTGGATGGATGCTCCAGTGCTTCTTTCAAAGATTTCTCATCTTTGGTTGCAATGGGTACATACACAGCGAGCTATCTTCAGAAGAGTTTCATTATACAGGGCCAGTATTGATTTCTACAGAAGCAGAAATTTTCTTGTGCTCCAGAAGATGGTGTCTTGTTTGGCAGCATTGTGTGAAGCTGTGATTTTTTGAGTCTTGATTCATCCCAAAAAGCAGAGAGCAACCATAATCAAGTTACTCCCAACTCAAAGTCTAACAGGTTTCTGGCATCCACACAACCCATCGATGTCCTGGCCTCAAAGGATGAGCTGTGGGACTGCTGC
Source organism: Tympanoctomys barrerae (assembly GCA_002564285.1). NCBI lineage: Eukaryota > Metazoa > Chordata > Mammalia > Rodentia > Octodontidae > Tympanoctomys > Tympanoctomys barrerae. The sequence goes on from NDGN011454796.1 coordinate 2,203, forward strand.
GCAGGCCAGGCTGTCCCGGAACTCACAGACCTGAGTGTTGGCTTATCTTTCTATATGACTCCTCTCTAGGAGCTATTTTTTTGCTAGCATTATCTTAGAGTTTTGCCATCTTTTAAAACAAAAATCTTTGACTTTCATTGCCTTTGATACATCATTGTCATCTATTGTCAACCAATTTTATAGGTGTTGTTATATAATTTAAAGATAACTTTAGAATTTGTGTGGTTTTATTATATCAAGTGATGTCTCAGAAGTCATCTCATGCATCAATTTGTACAGGAAGAAGCAAATGGCACTAGACCTGGCACTAGAAAAGCAACACGGGTCAGGCAGAAGGAGGACCGTCTTAGGGAGGGAGGCTGGGAAGTAGCCCATAGAGATGTGAGTGCACCTCCTGATGAACACAAGCAAGCAGCGCCTGCTGAGATGCAAAACGGAGCAGGGGGAGATTTGGGGAGAAGAACATGAGCTGCAAATGGCACGATTGTTTCCATTAGGCATTTGTGAGCTCTGCTGGTGGAAAACTGCACAGAACAAATAGGGCACGTAGGGTGTGTGTACTCATCGGTGTACCACCGTGGCACACACAAAGGTACACTTCAGGTGCTCACAGGCAAATGTGCAACTTGAGACTGCGATAGTAAGGGAACTAAGTCAGACACACAAACGACTACATGGCTTCTCTCACACGGAGAGCTCAAAACATAGCAAGATAGAAGACAGATAAATAGGAAGCAGGGAGTTTTTTTTTTCTTTTGACAGATGGGAGAATAAGAGACAGAAGATGGGCGAGGAATGGGAGGAGAGAGGGTGATACGAAGAATGAAAGGGAAAATGATGAAAAGTGAAAGTAGAACTTTTGCAAAAGGGAAGGAGAACAGGAGCTGAAAGGAGGGGCAGGTGATTAGCAAAAAGCACGGAGGTGCAGCGTGGACAAGACCTGCAGCCCGCCACAAATGCCATCACCAGGAGGTGCTACCACGTCCCGCTAAGGAAGACCGATGAAGGTCATGAGGGCGATGCACTGGGAACTGGGAGGACAGCACTTCTGGTGACAATGAAAGAGGAATTTAGACACAAGAGGGGCATCAGTAGAAGGTCAGCATCTGGGGCGCTTCGAACAGAGCCCCCTGTGGCTTCTAGGAAGCAAGATTAAGAGCGGAGCAAGAGGAGCTTGCTTATCTGCAGGACGCGCTTGAGTTGGGCACCACTGGTGACGTCATCTTATAGAGTATTTTGTTTCTACGCAAAATTCCTGCAGCTACTTATTGATTAAGGCAGCACACTTGTTAAATATGTTCTGTGCACTGCACTGGGCCTGGGAAAATAATGAAAAGTAAGTGTCAATTACAAATATGATTTTTTTAAAATAAAAAGAATAAATGATACTTTTTTTTCCTCATGCTTCTTTCTTGGCAAGGAATATGGGATACAAATGTGAATGCTTGCAAACTAACTCATCAATTAAGCAAACTCATTAGAGAATCAGTGGTGTTCCTAACACTTGCTCAGCTACTATGAATAAACTAGTAGAAAACACAGACAAAAACCTTGACCCTATGGAAGTTCACATAAAATTAGATTGTTTCTTTTACTGGTGAATGCTATGACTGGACATACACACGAGCATAGAATAATTCATTTTGGGGTAAAATTTTGAGAGACCAAAACCTATGCATATTCATTAATAGATTAAGAATCACTATTAGGCTGGAGCGACAGCTCAGTGGTCTAAGCCCCTGCCTGGCAATTGTAAGGACCCAGGTTGGATTCCTGGTATCACCTGTTGTGCTGGCCCTATGCCAAGCTGGACACCAAAACTGGGTGTGGTGGTAGATGCCTGTAATCCCAGCGCTGGAGAGGCTGAAAATGGAGAATCATTACAAGTTCAAGCTGTGTAGTGAGACCGTGGATCAAATAAATAAGTAATAAAAAGAATCATTGTGCTATATTGAACTGAATTATTATTATTATTATTATCATTATCATTACTATTTTGAATGCATTTAGTACAGGGTCTACAGGGTCTCACTACACAGATCAGACTCATAGTGATCCTCTTGTTCAGCCTGCCAAGGGCTGGGATTGCAGGCGTCCACCACCATGCCTAGTCCCCTGTCCCTGGAGCAGAGCCAGCATGGCATGTTGGGGATCCAACCCTGGTCTCTGTGTCTGCCTAAGCAGGTGCTTTAATCCACTGAGCTATCTGGCCAGCCTTTAAATTATTTATGAAATATATTGGAGGAATCACTCTTCAGTATATAAAATTTGGTAAAGACTTACCATCACTCATTCTGATTATTTTTCATTACTGAAGATTCAATCCATGTTCTCAGTACTGAGCTACAACCCCAGACCCCCTCCCCCATCTCTCTCCTCTCTCTCCCTCTTTGAACAGGGTCTCTCTTTTCTAGAGTGAACCTGAACTTGTAACTCCCTGCCTCAGCCTCCCCAAATGTGATATTGCAGGCACACCTCACTGCTCCAAGCTCTGATCTTACAGTTAAGGCAATTGAAACCCCAAACTTACAGCAGTTGGTCCAGCCGCAGTGCAGGGAGCTCTCCTGTGGCCCAGGTCTGGAGCCCTCTGCATCTGCTCCGCTGTCCATGAAGTCATTGCCCAGCTGAGTTTCCAGGGTCATGGCTTAGCTGCAATAAGCAAGAGGTGCTTTTGTAGTATTCAGTCCTGTGTCCAGCTGCTTTTGTCCAAGGAGAGCAGCATTCTCTTCCTTTAATTTCTTTTTCCCTTAAATTAATAAAACTATTTAATACTCCAAACAGCTGAAAGGTGTAAAGATGCAAAAACCCAGAAGAGTAGTTTATGGCTTCGTTCTAGCTGGTGATCTATGAACTTTCAGAGGCGCCTGCAGGTGCTATGTGATGCTGAGATACAGCAGTCTCTGATGAGCCTGTGCAGCTTGCACAGCTCTGAAGGACCCGCCACAGAGTCAGACCCTGAACCTCAGCTCACACCAGCCACCTGTGACGGCCTCTTCTAACATCGGAGAGGTAGTGACCTCTTTAAAGGCTCAGAGACCTTCTTATGTAGACATAAAGCAAGAACTCTGGAGAAAGACAGACAGACAGAGACGGAGAGAGACACACAGAAAGAGACACAGAGATAGAGAGAGAGACAGAGACAGAGAGGACAGTTCTGTTGGTGTTCCATGTAAATGGCCTGCTGGCAGGTCTTTCTGTAGGTAACACGCTTGTGGCAGGTTAGTGAGGACAGATGCTTGCCAAGCTGCAGCTGAGGGGCATCTTCTCAGGACATTTGCCTGCACTCTGAACAGCTATTAACCATTTCTAGACGTTCCCTCCGAAGAGTACAATCCTAGAACTGAGCGGCAGCCCACTCAGCAAAATCTTTTGCTTATATTTTAGGAAACTAAGACCAGAAAGCTATTTTCTCCTCTCTTCTTTGTGTTTTTGAGACAGTACTAGACTATAATTCTAAGCTGGCCTTGAGATCACTGTGCAGCCCAAGCTGGCCCTGAATTCCCAGGGATCTTTCTGCTTCAGCCTCCACATAGCAAGATGACAGGTGTGGGGCCAGTGAGACAGCTGAGTGGACAAAGCACCTGCTTAGGCAAGAGCAAGGACTGGGGTGGATCCCCCATACTACAAGCTGAGCTGGCCCTGCCCCCAGCACACTGGCACCAATACAGGGCGCGGTGGAGCATGCCTGTAATGCCAGTACTGGGGAGGCTGAAAACAGGAGGATCACTATGAGTCTGAGTTGTGTGATGAGACTTTGTATGAAGTACTTTAAAAAAAATTACAGGTACGTGTCACCACATGGGCATTGTGTGTGCCACCACTTCCTGGGTATAATCATGAGGTAGACTTTAAATTATAACCTAAACTGACGAAGAGAGGAAACCACTGGTGGATTGTAGAGTTTAATTTCTTTTAATATTCTTTATATTTTTAGAAACTCTTTCTCTATTTTTTAAAAGATATAGTCCTTCAAAATGTAGGCTGGACAACTATGGATTTAGTAATTGACAGCAAGAAAGAAGAAATACAAGGCAGTGTGTTTGGGGGGCACATATGGTCAGTCCTTTCTGCTGCCCCTCATCCCACCATTTCTGCTTAAATCCTTTCATTCCAAATCCAAAAGCTTACAAATTCCTATTTTATTCTCCTAAGTAATTTGAAATGTCAATGTAGTCCTTTTGAACAATTTTACTTGCTCATTATATCTGGTAATCTGAGCAACTGTTTTGCAGATAATAGCATGCACTATAACAACCATTTTTGAATTCTTGTCATCTTGGTTTTTGAAATTCTGTATTGTTCCTAATGTTTTTCTATTATATTTTATTCTCTTTAAAATCAAACAGAAATGTTTAGCTAATAAATTCACATGATACTTTTAGTACCTCAGTGATAGTGCCCAATTAGGAACTGATGTCAGATGTTACAAGTCTAGTGTGCTGAAGGAAACCAAAATGTATTTGAAAGAGGTATACGATAATTTCCTGATAAAACCTGTTGCAATGGGAAACATATTTCCAATCAGTACAGTCTATTAATTCCCTCCTTGCCCATTATAAACATTAGGTGAACCGTATTTGTTCACTTTATGCTGTAAGTAAACAATTATAATAATCTATCTCTATGTACTATATGTTTATATTTGTGTAATTCACAATAAGGTTAAAGTGGAAATTTATAACACACACAAAGATTAAGATAAGCTATGTTTTATGACTTACAAAATTATTTGTGACATGCGGTAGTTTTTCGCTGTGTGGGGAGAATAGGTTTAAGGCTAGTGAGACAATCAGGTAAATACTTCAGCATGATTTTAAGCACAAATGTGAAACATTTCCAAAATTGCATCTGGTAAGTTAAAAATTCAGGAGTCTTTCCAAGCGGTGACACTGATGACCTCAAAGATAAAGAAATGGCTCTGGGCCACAGCTGGAAGAGGCGTTGCCTTGTCTATAACTTGTGTGTCGTTCTTCTGATGTGAGAACACAACTTGTTTCTCATTCTTAAGGACGTTATGGGCCCACAGGTCTTGAAAACAGAGGCCTAGTTCCACTAGCAGGTGCACAGAGTATATTAGGCATTATTGTGGCACGTGGGCCTTGCAGCTGCTCCTGCAGGACAGAGCTACCTGTTGGGGCCGGCCAGGTCACAGTGTGGCGCATGCTGCTTCCCTCTGCCTTCAGAGCTTCCGTACCTCCAGAGCGCACATTCAGAATGAGGAATGAAGACACATCCCCAAAGCCTGTGCCACCTAAACCAGGACTTGGAACTTGAGTCTGTGACCAAATACAGTTTTAATGCTTTACTTTGAGAATCTAGAAAAATGTAGTTCTTAATTGTGGTTCCATAGTAGAATCACCTAGGAGAATTTGTTAAACTCCCAAACCAGTCAGGATCAAGCATTGATTTATAATCCCAGTACTCTAGGAAGCTGAAGCAGGAGGCACTAAATTTCGAGCAACTTGGCGACTTAGGGAGAACTTCTCTCAAAATAAGATTTAGAAATGGTCTAAGGGATATAACTCATTGAAGCAATTCACAGTAACACTCAATTACTGCCCGGGTTTCATTTCATAGTAATGCATAAATAAATAAATAAATAAATAAAATAAAGTTCCCAGAACTTAGCAAAGGATCCTGGTCAAGTTGGTCAAGTGTCCATTGCAATCTTCAGCAACAAGGGATAAAGGATTGTATGCCCATGTATGTGACAACCTTTCCCCAAAGTCAGAAAATCAAACAAAGGCCTGGGGCCAAAGTCCTGTTACACAGAAATTAACATATATTTACACCCGGGGTAACACCTCTGGCTGTCCTCCTCTAGGAACTGTGGAATTGAACATTTCCAAATCGAGTTTTGGAAATTACAGGTCCAAGCTCTGGGATAGTGGCTGAATCAAGGACTGGGTCAACACCAACAATTTATGCTGTGCTTAGTTAAGTAAAGGCCTTCTTTGTAGAAGGAACCTTGAAGAAACCCTACCTGGAAGGCCCTATCCTTCTGCTGCGCTCTCGGCCACTTTGCAAGGTAGTGCCTGACAGAACCCAGGCAGCTGGAACAAAGAACGGCTGCTCCTCTGCACTCGCTCCTGGCTGCTCCCCCTGATCCTGCCCTCGCTACTGCGGAGCTTCCAGGCCTGCCTTAGAGTCTGGCGCGCTCTCCGGTAGCCTACGTGTCTCCTGGAAGCTTGCTGGAGACCACGAAGTTCTGGCCAAAGCACAGGCCGATTGAATGAGACGCTACATTTTCACATTAGAGATTTTGACATGCCTTGGCTTCAGCTGCAAAATCTGGCTTTAAAATAAAATGATAGGACACTTTAAAGTAAAGGCCAGAGCCCAAGCAAAAGCAGTTAAATTGGGATCTGGAGGGTGTTACGTGGGCGCTGGCATTTTCAGAAACTTCTTACCTGAATGTCGAGCCAGCACTGAACCTATTTTGGACAGAAATGCAACTTACTGTCTCAAAACTTTGATTTTCCAGCCACAAAGTCAGCAGCTTGATTTTCAGGCAAATGAGAGTAGTCTCTTGGTCATTTTCATCCCTTAAAAAAAATAAGCATGAGAACCAGGTGCTTCCCATTGTTTCTGTTCGATAATAATGGGCTTTCCACACCCTGTCAGCAACCCCATGGTTCACTGGAGAGAAATCACAAGCCTAGACTCAGACACTGGGTGGAAACTCTCCCCCAGGGTCCTCCTGATTCTCACGCCAGTTAGAGCGGTGAGCCCAGGTTGAAATTGTGGTTCCTCAATTGTTGGCTCCGGCATGACTCACTGCTCCTCGATGTTTCTCTCTGACCTCTGTCTGAGTGCAGCCATTTATTCTGTAGTTTGTTTTTTCAATAGTTTCCTATGTGGGGACCAGGCGAGAGGTACCTGCCCAATGGACAGGAACTTTTTTAAAATTAATTTTATTGAGATACAAATAGCAATGAGACAGTTTCCAAACCGATCAGTAGGATAGTTTCAATAATTAATACATTGTAGTGGTTATTTATAGTACAAGATGCAGACATGATATTCTGTGCAAACATTTTTGTACAAATCTTTCTTCTTATTGAATTAAGAGAAAGTAGCTATGTATCTATCTTAATTATTTTGTATATACAGATACAAAATGGTACTTGATTTGTATCACCTTTTTTGTTTAGTTTTGTTAGAGATGGGTTTTCCATTGCCATTTAAATATTGTAGGTGTGTGTATTCAGAAAACTACATTTCCTGCTATATAGGTCTTGCTTTATCTTGGTCTTAACCATCCAGCAGAAAAGTATAAACAAAATATAAAAAGTAAAGCGATATTAATATACTGAGCTGTAAAGGGCTCAAATCAACAACTTCTAACACTGACACACGTTATCCTATGGATAACCCACTACTATTATGAATAGGCACTTTGAAACCTGAATTCTTCCTGAGTAGGACTAGCATACGTGCAGTGCTGATGGATATGATGTCAACACTGAACAAGAGGACAGGATGTAGGACACGGTATCTCAAACCACCCTACGTTTGCATTCTTCAGCAGTCCCCTATGTTTCTGCGGAAGACAAATACAACTGGAGGAGAGTCTACTCGCAGAATCCGGCCTAAGAGTTTTAGATATATGCTTTATCTGACTTAGCTGCTGAAAGTTGAATGTGGAAAGATCACCCATAAGTTTTGGGCTTCTGACTTCACACTAAACAACAACAACAACAACAAAAAGCCTGGAAAAGATACTGACAATGAAACTGCAAAGCCTTTCTTCATCAGTGAGTCTTCAGGAAACCCAGAGCGAGTCACCTCACTGCTCAGAACCTAATGTCCTTGTGCAGTATACAGATAAAAATTTTTATCCATGTAGTCACCCTGAAAATTAAATGCCGGTCATGTGTCATTTTCCTGATTTATAAGATCTCAATAAACATAAGAGCAGTGTGACTATTTAGTAAATTAGAAATAGTGTACAGTCATAGAATATAATATTAAAATTTTAAATATGAAAAATATTTCATCATTTATTAATAACACATATATGAGAACTCAAAGTGTTGTAACATGTATTTGGATGTAGTCTGAGTTATTTGTTGACTCTAATTTAATTGTTACTATTACATTTTTTCCATTGACTTTCAATCGATTTCATTGTTTTCCAAATTGTGCAGTTTAGAATTAGATTTC
>NDGN011454807.1:0-10171 GCA_002564285.1 Tympanoctomys barrerae
TATAAAGATACATATTTTTTTCACTACAAAATGGTCCTTCATTTATATTCCCCTCTTTTGTTTAGCTTTGTCAGAGATGGGTATTCCATTGCCATTCAAATACTATAGGTTTGTATATTCAGCAAAATAATCCAGTATAGTCCAGTAGTCCAACCCACAAATTTGGAAAAAATCTTAACTAATAAGCACTCAGACAAAGATCTTCTCTCTAGAATTTATAAAGAAAGAAAAAACATTAGGGCCCCAATCCAGAAATTGGTATCTGAGATGAACACAATTCCCAGAGGAAGAAATTCTAGAAGCTAATAAATACATGAAAAAATGCTCCACATCTGTATGCATCTGTGAAATGCAAATTAAAACAACACTGAGAAACCATCTTGCCCTAGAAAGAGTTGCTATGGTAAAGAAATCAACCAGCCACAAATGTTGGAGAGGTTTTGGGGGAAAAGGAACCCTTCTACAGTCATAACTAGGTACATGCTGAATATTAACTAAAGTTTGTGACAAGACGTGATGAGAGGAAATGTGTAGAAACGTGTATTCCTTCTAAGCATTTGGGAAAGGGTCAAAAGGAGCCGAAGTCTCATGTTTTTCAGCAGAAATTCAAAAGGCAAAACAGAAATTGAAAAAAAATAGATAGTAAGCAAGTTATCTAGGGATAGGAATGGAAAAATGTCAGGAAAATATAAAAGTGTAAAATGAAAGTAATTACTTCTGGAAATGGAAATTTAAAGTCTGAATGTGTGAAGTTAAGTACTGTTTCTTATGGATTTTGAGAATCTCTGGCTTATTAAACTTTGTACATATACATATTTTAAACAAATAAAGCTAAAACTAGCTAAACTTTTATACAAGTAATGAAAATAAAATTCTAAATGGGTAATTGCTTTTAAGAGATTTAATTTTTAATCAGTAAATTATTATAATCAATAAAAAGAATAAAGACTATAACTTTGCTGATAATGACTTTGTGGATAATTATTGAGTATGTATCAGAAATTGCTAAATAGCTACCACCTCATATGTATTTTCTTTTCAGATACTATATTATTATCACCTTTTTATTTTGTTAATGAATAAACCAAATGCTGTAGAAGATAAATAAGTAGATTTAAGACGCAGCACTAATACACCAGTGGAATGATTCTAGGCAGACCACTCAAATCCTTACCAACCACTCAACCTATGAGGTAATTGTGCATTTTTAGAAGCATTTGGCTTCAGTCATTGGTCAAAGTTGCTTAAAGACAGTTCCTCTATCCTGCTACTACACAATAATTATTTTAAAATAACTCTACTAATTTGACCACTTATTTCTAATATCTGGTCTAGTTATTCCACTTTATTACAATTTTTCCCTCAAGTTTCCTTGGATGTCTTGGCTTTACCTGGAGTTTTGTAAAAGTAGGGCAGAAAGAAGGATGTCTTAAGTAGCTAAGCTAAGGCATTCACTTTCTTCTCTCATGATAAGAAAATTGTGTGTAAGTGCTGAGAAGGAAGTACTTCTTGGGTGGGCTCAGCAGATTAAAGTGCCATTAGGCAGATGCAGGGACTGGGATTCAATCCCCTACCTGCAGTGCCAGCCCTGCCCCCAGGGCACGCTGAGATGAATGAGACTAGGTGTGGTGATGCTTGTCTGTAATCTCAGCACTTGGGAGGCTGAAAAACAGGAGGATTACTGAGTCCCATCTATGTAATGAGACCCTATAGACCTTGTACTAAAATACATTAAAAAAAGAAGTGCTTCTTAAGTTAGGGGCATGAATGAAAAAAAGAAATGGAGAGAAACGGAGACAAAAGCAAAGGATTGCATGGAGAAAAGTAGAGCTCCAGAGACAAAGACAAAAGAGACCAAGTGACATTACATAGACTGCAGAACTTTAGCTTTTTTAGGTAGAAACAGCTCTTAAGTATATGCGCCACTGTTCTATCCGTGTTACTCTATTCAGAGAGTAAATCTGCATGGCCCAACCCCTAACACAGAGCTGACTATGCAACTTCATTTTTGCGAGATAGTGGGAACCGGAATAGAACATTCACTCCAACCGCACACCTCAAAATGTTCTGCAAAGCAAATACAGGTTGCTTCTTCTATGTCAGGTAGTGTAATAAGCTCTGATGAATAAGAAAAATTGGGAATGACAGAAGATCTACTAAAATCTTTGCATAGCCAGTTAACCAGGCAAAGATCTGTCACTTGTCAAATTTTAGAGATTTATTAGTGCTTCTTTTCCACGTCTTCCACACCCCTCCCCCAAGGCCTGTATTGTAAAGATTGATCTGGCACTAGAGTCTTCAAGGACAAAAGTTGCAAACTTCCATCCCTTTATTTAAAAATCTTGGAGTTACATTTTTAACTGAGTTTCCTATACTAGGATGGGATATTCAGAGCCTTTTACCATGTTGCTAATCTCTTGTGTTACAGTCTGTCTCCAAAAGGCTCCTGTGGCCTAAACTTCTCCACTTTCAACTCCATACATCCAACACCAGCTATGTCGCACAATATCAGGTTTTATATAAAAAGATAATAAATGGATACAGAGAGATTGCAAAGTTATATACCAATCAGGATATTAAGGTACGCTTACCATGGGAATGTTAGTAAGGTTTCATGTAATTAGTGCGGGAAAGGAATCAGGAAACTTTTAATCCATGGAGGATACAAATATTAAATTAACATTATGAATGAGGTTTCATGAGACCAGAAAATAATTTTATAGAAATCCTAGTTGTAGGCTACCGGAGGATGCCACATGCCATCATCCACGTAGACATGACCTGCTGCGTCTCCTGCGCAGCGTCTGCAAACTGCTATCACCACATGGTTCTTTTGCTACAGCTTTCTAAAAATATCCTTTAATAGAAACAAGTAAAACTCTGTACTTCTACTTTCTTATCTACTTCTCCCATGTTTTGTTTTCTCTTCTCTTAACCTTCGACTTCAAGGAGACTCAAATGTTTGCCATTGATCCTGCAAATCTTAAAGTATTATCAGAAACAACCAGGACCAAGAAACAGAAGTGAGGGCCCTTTAGGGTCCTTCACACTTACTGCACGCTGTGCACAGGTACCAGCTCTCCATGCCTGTGATCATTATGCACCAGAAACATGTCCTAACAATAACTTTAAAAATTAAAAACAAAATGTGCCTTTTCAACTGGCCTCATGTCTTATCCACAGCTTCAACCAGGGTGTCACCAGGCTTACAAATGAGTTCTCTGTAGGGTGGATACAAAGCAATTAAATGACCAATAAGATGATCTGGCCAGTTGCTTTATATGATCAAAAGATGCATCTTTAGCTACTGATCAATTGAGATACATTATTTAGTATATGTACTTTCGACATGGGAGCCTGGGCACCTCCATTTCAGCAAGTGATCATAGCCCACAGTAAGACTTTCTTTCTTTCATTTCTTTGACCAGTTATCACACAATTCACCTGTTTTCTGTTAGTAATATGTCATCCTCTGACAACTGTGCAGCTGAGTGCTTGTTAAATGTTGTTGGTTATTTAGATTTCCAATGAGTTCAATTGCAGTCTCCCAACTATATTTTAAACAATAGAAGGAGTGAGTCTATTTGATCACTTGACATCTGAAAGTTTCTGTTTTGACCTCAGAAAAAGTTGGATGTGTCTTAAAAAATATATATTAAATTTCATTGGTACCTTGGAACAGAAGTTAGCCTAGGACTGGGATACAGGATGATCAATCAATAGGCGAGTTCAGTAATAATATGAGGGATGATGGCAAGGCTTAGGAGCAGGATGCAATTCTGATTTAAGCACATGTCACTTGCAAGGTGAATACAGCAATTAAATGATGCTTTACTTTCATTTTCTGAATATTTTGAGTGCAATGTATAAAAATGGTATAAATAACAATAGCCAGCTTCACACATGCCCTAAGCTCTTTGAATTGCCCCAAACAATATTAGTTCCTTTTAAAAGATGTATCACAGGAAGTATTAAGCAACTGACAATAGCCCCTTAGAGAAGAGACAATTCAGTCATATCCATCGTTAAAGATGGATAACCTTGAATTATCCTTATATTCTAGTTGAATAGTATAATACCTCAGCTGTACTTATATTTCAGATTGCTTCAATACTATTTTTAAACTACTGAGGCTGGGTGCAAAGGTGACAGTAACTGTGGGAATAATTAAAGACATCCTAATGAAAGAATCCCTTAGGTCATTAAAACACCTTCAGAGAATGGGGCCACCACATGTATATAATGAGAACTGTGTGCCAGCCCCAAGCTCCGCAAGTTGATGAGAGCATGCCTGGATCCCTATTGTTCTCTTAACTCACAGTTTCATTAATTTCTGAGCATTGCTGTGAGAGTTTCTTCCAAACTGCATCCTCACCTCAATAAATCCAAATAATAATTGCTTTGCTGGAGAATAGAAATACAACCTTCTTTCCTTTGGTGGCAGCAGGATATAGGGTCTGAGGACTGTTTTCATAAATGTGGAATTTCTCAGACTTCAGTTGCTGTACAAAAACTGAACAAAGATTCATTGAGATTCAGCCATCAAGAATTATCATTGGATTTTAAAAGTCATTTGTTTTTTAGTCCTATGTATATTTATGGCCCCTTTTAATGGACTGGAAAACATGCCTTCCCTTTGGGTTGCTTCGCAAGGAGGATGGAGGATGTCTTCCAAGGAATAAGAGGCAGTGCTGCTATGGCTGCCTCATGTGCCAAGCACACAGTGCAGCAAGTCCCTGCAACCCAGCTTGCCTCAAGCCTGGGGTGGTGCACTCACCCACGTGTGGTAGACCTTCTGGTTGGTACAGGATCCTAGTCACCAGCCACAGAAGAGTGCCAATTAGTTATGTGTACAACACGTCTAACTTGTTTTATATAAGTGTGTGTACATTGTTTGCTTACATACACAAGTGCATTTTGTCAAGGCACACTCCTAAGCTTTAAAGAATGCATGTAACAGGATCTGCAAGTCCTAGCTCCCATCAGTCTGATGTAACACCAAGGAGCAAACTATTCATCACTGCTTCTGTGAGGAAACGCTACTATTAGCCTAAAATGGAGTAAGGGATAAGCAGATTTTTAAAATGGTTTTATGGTGATAGTCAAGTGGAAACAGAAACTAAAGATGTAGTTGCACATATCTGGCTTCCTGGGATCTGAGTCATGTAGTGTACAATCCTTACTTTCAAACAAAGTTTGGGTGCAGCTTAGTGGTGGAGAGCAGGTGAACTTAGCATGAGCAAGAACTTGGATTCAACTCTACAACCCCACATGAAAAACAGCAGCGACCACAAAGTTGCTTTTGCTGGAGAGAGTTCCTTGTGGTGTTCCACCATGCTTATCAGCAATGGGTACTTTATATTCAGTTGAACACTAAATAATAACCAGAGTCCCAAAGTAACTTCTGAGTGACTGCTTAGTGTTGACCAATAAGAATGCACAAAAGAGTAGAAAATGAGTCCTTTCCTTGATGGACTTTATAATTAGGTAAACACAACCACACATAAGTCCACATTACTATTCAGGTAGGTGAAAACTTTAGAAAATATCAAACCCATTTGTTCTACATGTCTGCCTGTTTGAGATTTGAATGACTCACTTTTATTGTTTCAAGTTGCTGACGACAGTGCTAGACTGTCTTCGATCTTTCTGCTTGGAATGAAACAGCAACATTAAGACTTTTATAGGTAAACTGATGTAACTTAAGACTGTACTCAAGTGAAATAAATCAGATTCATATGTGTAAAGATCGCATTGTATTGCTAGTGGGAGAAGCTGAACAAGCAAATAAGATGCAAAAGATATAATAGATAGTGTGGATTGGGAAGAAATTGTTCAAAAGGAAAAACAAATTGATGAGGTGAAGATGAAAGGATGGAAGAGAAAAGAGAAAAAATATATATCCATGCAAGGTAGTTAAGATAGTTATACAGCTAGTTTCTCCTAGTTCATTGAAAAGGAAGATTTCTGCAAATACTGTTTGACCATTATTTCAAGCCTATATCTTGTACTCTAAGTAACTATTATGAAGATAACAAAGCACAATATATTAATTATTATTACTCTATTAGCCTGGTTTGAAATTCTGATTTATCTTATTTCTATTTTTCTTCTTCTTCCTTTAAAATAAAATTTAAACTGACAGCAACAAAAGGTCAAGATCTGTAACTCACTTTTCAGTTCTGCTAACAACAGTGTTTCTCTTCGATACCAGTTCACAGAAGGATTGGCTAATAGGGGCAATGGTAAGAAGAAATTATTTCTCCAACTGTGTGCTTGTATGGGGGGCAAGAGTGGATGTGCATATGCATATGTGTATGTCTAGTACACTAAATATATTGGACTTTTAGAAGCAGAAGCTGCCTTAAAGCCTTTTAGGCCCTGGATCTTGTACCATCCTTTGAGAAAGGACAGTCAGCTTTTGGGGTGACTAAGCCACTTTCCCAAGATCACACACACCAGACTTCAACTCCTGAAAGGTGTTGTTCCTTCCGGTAAAATACAAGTCACTACCATTTCAAAAGACCGGAACTCTGCACCAAACTTTCTTTTGCTGTTTCCAGCATCCTCATAATCTGCCACTCCTTACTGAGGCACCTCAGGAAGAAGCAAGGGAGTCTTAAAAACCACCCAGCTCTCCAGATTCAATCGGCAGGTTAATCGAAAACAATTTTTTTATAGCACAATAAAGGGCCTGAGGACAGTGGAACATTAATATTTGTTTCCCAAAGAGTGGGTCCTGAGAGAATACAACTGCATGCAATTGAATTACGGTGCCCGTAGAAGGGGGATGCATTTTGTATTGCTTCCTTTTATGCCTTCGTTAATCAGGTGGCGAAGTGCAAAGGCCGCCTCACAAACCGCAGCCAGGGCACCCGAGAGGGACGTCATCCCCGCGTCCTGAGGAAAGCAGGCAGCCTTCCTAAGTATCTTATGTGATTACAATATAGTTTTCATGATGCATTTTTAATAAAACAAAAGGTGGCCCTCTGACAAAAATATCACCTAGTTTTTTATAATGTAAAATACAGCAATTTTGTCAGCATTAACACTGATTGGCTGCCATTAGCCCTGTGCCTTCTAATAAAATTTATGATACCTTTCAGGAGCCCAATTTGATAGAAAGTGAAGTGATTGCACCCTGCTTAGATATCTCTCTGGCATCTATTCCAACAATAATGCGGTAATTTTATGCATGAAATAGCACAATTGGCATAAATAGTTATAATACTGAGTGCTGTCTAAGGAAACTGGCTGGTGGAAAATTAGAAAGCGCTTCACACTTTTGAAACAGGTAATTAGGATTTTTCTTCATGCTCATACAAGGCAGACTAGAGTTTCATTTTATATTTCATGTTTCATTAAAATATAGGTGTTAAAAATAAATGTTGAATTTAAAACTGCATATATTATGAAATTAAAGGTGTAGCGCACGGTAGGGGGTGCGAAGCGGCCGTGAGGGGACCTTGAAGTTTCATAGTTAGTAACAAAGGGAGAGTTTTTCAAAAATAGTTTGAGCAGGTAGTACATCTTTGTTTCAAACGCATTACTTTGAAAAGGATTGATTTAGAAATAAGCTGCATTCAGTCATCAAGTGTTTAGTCCAAGAAGTAGTACGCTGCCTTGATTTCGACTCTAAATGAGGACTGTGTGCCTCGCTTTTAATTGGCAGGCGATGGTAGACTTCGGGTCGAATGGGATTCACTCTACAGTTTTGAACTTTGCATTGGGCTCAACAGTTCCCTGTCTGCTCCACATTTCCATCCTGACCTTGGCTGCTCATCCAGACCTGAGCCAACCCCCAGTGGAATCTTTTTGATTCTCTTGAACTGTGCTGTGGCTTCGGGAGGCGGGCAAAAGGCTGTAATGACACCATTGCATTAACCTCCTCTTACGACCCAGCTGAGGGCAGGCTTTT
Organism: Tympanoctomys barrerae; assembly: GCA_002564285.1. Classification (NCBI taxonomy): domain Eukaryota; kingdom Metazoa; phylum Chordata; class Mammalia; order Rodentia; family Octodontidae; genus Tympanoctomys; species Tympanoctomys barrerae. Next base: position 7,919 of record NDGN011454807.1, read on the forward strand.
AAGTTTTCCCAGCTGTGTCATTAAATTTGTTGCTCTGGTCCCCGCTGCCATGACACCATGGCAATTCCAGCCACACACTAATGACCAGAGTTGTGAAGGCAACATGCCGTAAAAGAGTACACAGGACCCAGCGTCCAGAAAACAGCTCTGTCTCTTTGTGTTCTGTAACAACCCATTGGTGCTGAACCTCTCTGGGCTTTGGCTTCTTCACCTGCAAGATGAGAACGGTGGCTTTAAAAAGTACAGTCATTTTTTTTTTAAAGTTGGAAACAAATCTAGACAAAAATCTGTACACTGATACATAAGTTATAATTTCTGAAACTATATACCAGGCAACTCTGGTATATTTCCATAGGTAAATGGATAGAAACCTGCAGGTATTTATACTATAAAATACTAAAAAGAAATGAGTTAACAAATCATGAACAGACAGAGAGGAAACTTGCATGCATGTTGTTAATTGAAAGCAATCAATCTGAGAATGCTCCGTGCTACAGAATGATGACTTCATGACACGCAGGAAAATGCAAAAGACAGACACAGTGAAATGCCAGTGTTTGGGGGGAAGAAAAGGCAACAAGGGGATCAAGGAGGTTCTGAGGGTGGCAAGCAGTTTTTATGCTGTTAAAATGATGGCTACATTGTATTACTCATTGGTCAAAACCTATAGACTGTTCTATGGTTAGAGTAGACCTTTAATAAGCTTATCAATATTGATTTATCAATTGTATTAAATCTATATCAATAAGTGATAATATGAGAATTAAGGCAAGTAGTTGGGACTTGATGAAAAGTATTTTCTGCTAGTTTTCTGTGAATTGAAATACCTCCAGGTTAACTATTTAAAATGTATGTATACAAAATAAAAATAAGAGCATAATTACATAATAAAAATTTGTTTCATGTAAATTTTATAGATACGATATCAAGTTTTGCCAGTGATTTAGAAAGTTATTAGAAATACTTTTATAAGAACCATACTATAAAAAAAGCAACTGCTCCATCATGAATAAGTTAAATTTCATGGTCTCTGGCAATTATTCTAATTTTCCTTAGAAAAGCATAAAGCGTGGAAGGAATTCAGCATTGCTAACAATCTCACGGCATGTTCTGTTCACTTTTCCTGTGGTATCTTTTAGTAATTGCAACGTAAAGATGTGGTCTGTTAATATAATAATAAATTCTCATTCTTTTGCAGTCCTAGGGAAAAAAATTTACTGTATCACAAAGACAATCATGCAAAGGAACTTGGGGACAAGTGCCATTTATGCATCTTTATCGTGACACTGAGTTTTAGACAGAAGTTACTTCACGTTGTAGTCATTGTTCACCCAGAATTAAGGCAATGTACCACAATGTGTTTCAGAAGATTTTAATAAAATTTGTTGAAATATGCTTCTCTGTGTTTTGCTGCATGCTGCCAGTGGAATGTTCTGTCTAAACCATAAAGGTTGCCATATTATTTCTGGCTGTGAAATCAACTTAGTCTCCCCAGGAAAGAACAACATAATAAGAACGTGCAAGCTTCCTTCCTCCACAGTTTCCCATCCACTCTCCTTGAAGGGGAAGGGGATGGTTCAATGGTTGATGAAACTTGCAAAAAGCCCTTTGTCTCAGTCCTTCTTCTTTCCTCATTTTTTTAGATCAAACTGAAGACTGGAATCATCTTAGCAGCTTCTGCTATCTTGCATGGAATTATTTTATTTGACTCATTATGCCACCTGGAATCTGTCGCATAGTAGGCGCTCAATATTTATTGTATAAATGAATAAACACAACATTGGGAGGGCCAGTCATAGCAGGGAAGTGGAATTCTGAAGACACACTTTCCCCCTGGGGGGCGGGGAGGGCTGACATGTGCTTTTGAGTAGACAGGAAAGTACTAAGAAGCCTGGTTGTGGCATCCATCAGAGCAGCATTCTCTGACACAATTTTTAATCACATATAAAGGAGACCATGACTCATCTTCATTCCATGTCTTTTTGCCATTTTGATTCAGAACTTACATAAGAGATATCTGTGATGTGCTGTCACTCTTAAATAAGATTTATCCCAAAATTGAACCAAATAATTTCAATTTTTCTATTAACAGGAGGTACAAATATGTTAGGTGAACCCAAATGATTTTCCTTTCTGAACTTTCAATTTTTTATTGGCACATGTTTGCAGTATATAATGATTACATTTCACATGGGGAGTTGCTACATGCACATGAATTTCACATGATTATTCTTTTTTTTTTTTTTTTTTTTT